>DWMY01000583.1:0-22478 GCA_018249775.1 Heliconius hecalesia formosus | reverse complement strand
TATCTTCCGGGGCAATATGGGCCAACTCCTGTTTACATATTCTGATTAACCAAGAACAGGGCTTTAAATTATTAATAAACAAATAATTGTTTAATTTACCAATAAAATTAGATACTACTTAGCTGTTGCAGTATTCATGATAAAGTTTTATATTATAATTAATCAAAACCTCTACATTTTTGTTAAATATATCTGCAATTACTTTGCTTGTTTAGGTTTTAGGGCAAAAAGTTTTTATTTAATTGTATAAATAAATCAGCTTCACGCTGTATCCCGCACACTGCAGGGTGGGCAGAGGGAACCTAGTGTTAAGACACTCCGTTCCCCACTTTCCGCTGAATTCTGGAGGCATTGCGTGTTGACTGGAAGAAATCAACGCCGCACTTGTCATCGACACCAGAGCGAAGAAATGGAAATACAAATTTAAGTAAATATTTCATCTCTTCGAGTGGGGATCGAAGCCTGACCTCAATTTAATTGTATACATATACATTAATTCAATAAATCCTTTCAAGAAAATACATTCAATATAACTTTATTTTATTAACAGTGCTTTTTTTATCTATAATAATTAATAACGTTGTAACATTTCTTCATTCTTGCATTATCTGCTTGTAGTAAAAAATATTAAGCAAAACAAGTGCTAAGACAGCTCCATCCTTTATTTTTTGTCTAATTTAAAGATGGTGGCGAAACCTAACGTTGCATTGTATTTTAACTCACGAGAATAAGAAAATAAAATTAAAACAGACAGATCTGTCTCACTACGCCAAGTTACTCTACTACTTAGACCAAACTAGGTAAATCATTACCTAGTTTAAATAAGTTCATATAATATATTTTTGTAACAATTAACACTATTTGAAATGTGATTTTAAATACGAAACTAGTTAATAAATTCCTGCCATCTTGTTGTTGTTGTAAAATAAGGGAAAAAAATATTTGCATATTTAAAAAAAAATATATAAGTATAAGAAAAATATGGTATTATATCATTTGGATTTGAATATATTTAAAAATATAGTTTTATTAATATTAATACGTTATTTAATGACTTAATGCACGTGCTAACCACATGATATGAAGGAATAATTAATTAATAATTAGTTATTTGACTATTATTATCAAGATTTTAGAAAACAACGTTTACTTAAGTGTTGCTCGTACACTCGTACATAATAGTTTTTAGTAATTTGAAAGAAAGGATCGAGCCCCATAATAAGCAAGGGAAAGCTGCACTGGCTTCTAAATAATTGCTTTAAATATGATTATGTTCCTTTATATCTAAAATAGCATCACACCAATTTTTTTGTTCTAACCCTTGACAGGAAGGGAATTTTTGGCTAACAACCCTTAACGTTAAAGTTTATTTTCTCAGTAACTATTGGAGATATCTTTATAAAATTTAAACTAATAGATTAGAGCTATTTAGATGCTTATTAACTTACCTAATTAACTAACTTTAACTTTTATGATATTATAAATTCTATGGAATTAAAAGATTTAGTATATACCACTCTGTAAATTGACACCTACCATAATCATATATATTACGCTCATATCAGTTAAATATTAATGCTATAGGTTACAAAAAAAAAAAGATATCTAGTGGAACATATCTCAACATAGTAAAAACGTTGTTTTAGAGATATGTCTGTGATCATATGAAATATGGTTTTACAACATTTTAAGTTTTTATCTGTAGCATACAGCAAAACAATGTAAAAACGTATTAATAATGTTTGAAAATATTGCAATGTTATTTAATTTAATAGGTTTAATAGATTTTGAAGGAGCAATAGAATAAACAAAATATAATGCAAAAACTGAACTATAGTCAACGTTAAAACTTACGTAAAAATATTAAACTTTTTGCAAAAATATTTAATCACGTATATTTCATTGTGATATTTGAATTAGCTTATTGCCAAGAAATAAAATATTCAGAAAAATCTACATAAAAAGTAATTGAGGTTAAAAAATAAAATAAGTTTAAAAATTGAGGCCAGAGTCGTGGCGCAGGGGCACAGGTGTGTAACTGTAAACACAACTGGTTGTGGTTTCGACCCCCGCTCCGGAAAATGAAACATTTATTCAACACGCAATGCCTCCAGAATTCGGCTTAAAATGGGGAGTGAAGTGTCTTGCTTGACACTAGGTTCCCTCTGCCTACAATGCTGTGTGCGCGATACAGCGTAAAGCTGATTTGATTTGATTTTCATTAAATATTATTTTAGTTTAACATATGTATAGAATTCTTAAATAAAAAAAATAATTAAATTAATAATACGTTTCAAAATGTTACAAATGAGAGGTACATGCCCATAAATGCAAAAAATATTTATCTACTATGTAAATAACATGGTTCGATTGCATGAAAAAAAAAACTATATAAAAGTACTAATTTCTACGGGAAATTATGTTTAGTATGTAGTTTGGTAAGTTAAGTTTTTAGGATTCCGTATCTCTTAGGGAAAAAAGGGACCCTTATAAGATATTTTAGAATTTTTTTTTATTGATTTGCAAATTTATCGTTATAGTAAATTTATTTATATAGTGGTTTTTATTGCAAAATTTAACGAACTTTGTCATTGATTTCTCGATACTTTTTATTCGTGAACATGTCGATGCTGGATAGCGCAATTGCTGTTAATCAAGAATATACAACTTTATACCAGAGCCAAAAAACTTCATAACTGAATAACTTATTCGATCTAGAAATTTGATTTTTGGAGAAATAATGTATTTCAAGGTAAAGATACCAATGTGGATGAATAATATTTTTAATTTGCAATGAGTTATTTCTGAGCTCGTCGCACAGTGAAAGGCCGTCTAACTATGAACAGGTCAAAGTCAATTATTCTATTCAAAATAAGAAAGATATACAATTATGCAAATGACATGAAAAAAATAGTTAATTTTTAAACGTGAAATAATAAACCACCGAAGTCCACTAAAGTTCAGAAAGCCTCAGACCTGAGAAGAACCGGCGCGAGAAACTCAACGGGAAATTTTTATATTAAATCGATGTACAAATACATACTTTATTATTAGTAAGATTAACGATACTTTTGAAACAGGCTGGAGCAAGCATTTTACTCTTCAAGGCGTGTTATCATATATAAAACCAATAATTGGTATTACCTTGACGCACATGATAGTTGTAGATTCGAACACCACTTCGGGAGAATGAAATATTAATATTTTCTTCTATTCTTCTTTGGTAGACTAAGAAACACACACAAAAGTGTGACTATAAAATTGGTTGGTTGTGGGTTTCATCGAGGAAATGAAACATTTATGAAATGAAACATTTATATACATTTATATTTTCATTTCTTCGCTCTGGCGTCGAGGCAAAGGGTGGCGTTGAGTTCCGCCACTCAACACGCAATGCCTCCAGAACTCAGCAGAAAGTGGGGAACGGAGTGTCTTAACACTAGGTTCCCCCTGCCTACCCTGCTGTGTGCGGGATACAGCGTGAAGCTGATTTGATTTGATTTTCATTAAATATTCTTTTTGTTTAACATATGTATCGAATTCTTAAATAAAAAAATAATAATTAAATTAATAATACGTTTCAAAATGTTACAAATGTGTTTTTTTTTCAATTAAATATAAAACATATCTCACCCTTTTGTAACCATCACGCAATTGCGAAAATTAGTTAATAATTTAAATAGCTGTTTCCTCACTCTGGTTAAACAAAGCTGTAATTAACATAAAAATTAAAATATCAATATACGACGTTTCCAAAAGCCATGTAGTATGGAGATCTTTAAATTTTGTATAAAAAAAAATTTTCTAAGGCTATTTTATTTTAGGTTAATTATATTTGACGGTTTAGGGTCACGTCACAGTTATTGATTGATTCATATAATGTTACTACGTAATATTTGTATAAATATGCTGATTTTTAACATTTATTTATTACCTATTCTTTGTCTTGTATATAGGAAGCAGGTAAGGCAAGGAGAACCTAGTGTAAAGATACTCCACATTTTGTCTAAACTCGATGAACTCTGAAGGAATTTAAGGTCTAAGTTTGTCCACCACAGCAAAAATGAAAATAATTAACTCTCCCGTATAGGTTTGGAACCTACAACGGTCGTGTTTACTACAGTCAAATTGGATTCAAACTTGATCTGAGGTCATCGTGAGACAGTTCTCACGATGACCTCAGATAAAGTTTGAATCCAATTTCGTCGTACAGTAAATGCCGGCATCATAAAGTCGTCATTGAACAAAATTATCTATAAAATTTTTATCACTTCCTTTGATTTAAAAATTATAAAGGTTAACTGATATAATATAAATGTAGATACATTAGGTGCCATACCTTATTTCCGACCATCAAAAAAGGTGTCGATGCCTTTTTGTGTAAATTTGACGAATTTATGTAAATTTGGTTAAAATTGTTTGTGTTTTTATCACACAACTAACAGACGTCCAAAAATAATAAAGGAATAAATGTTATTTACCGATAATATACTGTAACCATATGGAGTTTAACATCAAACACTTGTTTTAAAATTAAAAAGTTAGTAAAATAAAGTTCAACAAAAAAACGTATCACGTTGATAAGTGTATTAACTAAGTGATAGTTCTTGACTCAAATTCTACGAGGAAAATTCATTATTTACAGTTCACGAGTGGCCCTCGTGGAGTTTGAAACTTAAAATCCTTTGAAACTTTGAAAGTTATTGGTTTTCGTATACATCCACAAATCAGTTTAAAATTTAAAAAGGAGATAGGGGATCGAACCCACAACCAGTAGTCTAGTAGTATCTTTAGAGTCACAGTCTCTGCGCCACGACTGGTCTCAAATGTTTCTTGGTTTAAATGTACCTATAATACTAGTACAGGTCTGTAGGCAGGTACTGCTCATTACTGACTTACGAAAAATATATAAAAGCCAACGATCATAAAGTGCTTATTAATAACTCGCACGTTGTTTTTCTCATCAGGAAATCATTAAACGCAAGAGATTGGAATTCGAACGGACATCCCGAGAAATCGATGCAGAAGTCCGAAGAGCGGAACTAAAAGAAAATGCGGAGGGGACAGCCTCTCCTGCGAATGCTACACCAGAACGCCCGCGAAGATCGAGTAAGTTGCTATAAAAATTAAACATAAAAATTAATTTAACATTTACTAAGCTACAAAATAATGTCAGAAAATTTGTGTTAAATTAAATTTAGCACTTATTAAAAATCTGTTTTCTTTTTGTGACTCTAATATGTACCTCTTGTTGTTCAGGATCATCGGCAACACCTCCACCCATCGATAGTGAAACACCAGAAAAAGTTCTTGAAAGGCGACCGTCTAAAGAAAAAAGGCCAAATCATAAGAGCGCTGATAAAGTTGACGGAAGAAAATTAGACACCATTCCGGAAGAAAAGACAAAAAAATCCAGTAAACACGATAATACTCCCAGCCCCCAGAAATCAAATAAAGCTAGCAAAGAAAGTACAAATTCGAGTTCCAGCGACTCCGAAGACGATTCGTCCAGCGACGGCAAATCGTCTTCAGAGAGCGAACCCGAGGTTGTAAAGGCCGAGAGTCGTTCAAAAAAACGCAAACGCAAAAGCTCCAGCTCCAGCGAGTCACGCAGGAAAACTAAGAAGCTCAAAAAAGAAAAATACAAATCTAGCGACAAACACCATTCCAGATCGAAACACCGCGAGGAGTACGAGAAACAGGAAAAGTCGAAGAGGAGAAGAGACGAGTACTACGACAAGCACAAGTCGAGTCGCGACCCGCACAAAGACAAGTATAGGGACGACTCGGAGGAGGACCGCCCCAGGAAGCGTTCCAAACGATCTCGCTCCATTAGTTACGAATCGCGTTCCGGCCGACGGAAAAGCAGAGATCGATCCGACGACAGATCTCGGCACAAACGGTCGTACGATAGGGACAGGTCTTACGATAGGTACGATAGATACGATAGGTACGAACGATCTAGGGACGACCGCCGTGAATCCCGCTCCCGCTCCGATCGCCATCGCCGATGAACACCAGGTTACAAAATCGCACAGGTGGTATGTTTTCAATATTTTTAATAGTTGTGTGTGAGGTCAATTCAGATTGGTTTTAATAGTCAATTATTCTATATTTTCTAATTCTAGTCGTATAGCGTGTTCGCGATGAAGACAAGTTAGATTGTCACAGATATTTTTGGTTATTAACATAATATCTGTATTCTCTAAATACTATACAATACTCTCTAAATTAAGTCTCGCTAGAGTCCTTACAATTGTAAATTAAATATAAATATGTTGACTGAGAATGTTCAAGTTGGTAAGTCCAATGTAAAATGTAATATTTTCAAAACAAATAAATAAATATGTGAAATTGAACTTGTGATGCGATCATTTTTGTCTAATCCTAGAATTAGATGCAAACGACTTGGTCATTCTTATTTAACAAATTGACAAAGACTGTGATAAATTATTTTCTTTATTTTCCTTGCAGGTTTCGACAGCCGCAAGAATGCTTCAGATGTAAATACTATTCTGTATATTTTATTTGCACTAGCATGTTATAAATAAATTTTACTACAATGAAATATCCTTTCATTTTATTAGTCACTTATAATGTAAAAGAGAATAAATAAATATAATCTTTACTCATTTTGTAAAGCTGACATATTCTGTTTGCACAAGCTAACTTCTGGTTTCTTTCGAATTCAAAATTCTTTGTCTAGATAGTCCATTTAAGTGGACTATATTAAATTGTTTCAATAATAAAATAAAATAGCTATACACTACACCTCTTACTTAAAATGTTACATGTGTACATAGCCTACTATGATAAATAATCTAATTTATCAAGTGCAAAAACTTTTTTTTTTAAGATTTTTGTTCTTATAAACATAATATAATATACAAGATTAAGTGTAGTTTCTGAAAAAACAAACTCAATTTGTATAATTCTTTAACAGGATTTCAGTTATATTTAAATAATTGGGTATTGGAATTGGAATTATAGGGTTTGTAAAAAAAATTAAAATATTTTAGCATAACTTATATTCATTTATACAAATACTATCTATATCTACAAGTATTGTTTTCACATTGTACAATAAATATTTTTATACATAACAACTGCAATTACATAACAAGGGTAATTGGTAAAATTTAAATAATGTATTGGAAGTTTGAATTGCATGACAATTTATGGAATTCCAGTCTTCTTACTGAACATACAGTTAGGTGCTCTATTTCATTATATACACATACATTCCTTAAATATCTCAAATTGATCACATTATTAATTATATTATTTGAGGCCGTCATAACATCTGACTGTTAATACAATGATTGTGGGTTCGATTCCCACTTGGGAAATGAATTATTTTATTTCCTTGCTCTTCAAGACAAAGCATTGAGTTCTGCCACTCAACACTATGTCCTGAAGACTGGACAGAAATTGAGGAAGTATCTTCTTAGCTCTGCTCCCTGCATGCCTACCTTGCTATATGCCAGAGATATAGTGAAGCTAAAAAATATATATAAATTATTTGCTATGACTTAGGCCTAAAGTTTAACCATTACTTACCAAACCTTTGATCACATTTATTATATTTATATAAAGCACCTAAGTAATTGTTTACATTTATATTATTATCAACAGAAAGTTGTACAAATTCAGTGAGTCTTATTTGCCAAGGCAAAAGACCAAATGTACAGCATAATGGTCCAGTGTACATGACTAAGTCAGGATCTGGAATAGCTGGGTTTAATTCTTGTAAAGCATTACCAAATTCCTGTACTGTAAATTCTTTAGAATTCCTCTCACATCGCAACTCCCCTTTGGAAATAAGCTCTATACAGTGTGATATTCTGGGCCTTCCATCATTCAAAGAAAATATATTTATATAAATTGTGTTCGCCTGAATGCCATTTGTGTAACCATTAAGATCTGGCTTGTTTGACCATTTAATGCAGCCTGGAATACCCTTTTTATTTTTCTCTATCTCTAAAAATAATTCTTCTTCTTTCTTCTTTAAATTACCTGTAGGAAGAATAAAAATTCTATTTGTAATTTGTTCTAAAAAGTTTTAAAATGTAAGATTTTTTTATTAATTCATCAATATACCAGATATTGCATCAACTTCATATTAAATAAATAGCACAAACTCTATAATAAAAATAAATTATATTTACCTGTAATATCCTGAAAACTAATATAGGGTACTCCAATTACAAGACTCCAAATGACTAGCTGAGCTAAGTCAATCATAGAGTGAACATTGCTATCTATCAGCACCACTAAATGCTTTAGCCTGTTCTTCATTTTAGGCACATTCTCCAACAAAGTAACAACATCTTTTTTGGACACCTGTTTTTTCGGCGAGTTGTACTTTTTATCATATAATCGGCGATACACATTTTGAACAGCAACAAGTATCTTCACAACCAAATGTAAGAAGATAAACAAGAACTGTCGAATTAGTTTTGTCAACATGGTCAGTACTTGATAAATTCTTTATTATTTGACCATTTCATACGTAGATAATGTGTGGCCGACAAATCATTCTTTCACTATTTTTATTCACAAAATGTGTTAAAATATCATTTTGTCGCCCGAAACTCGTCAATTTCTACCGCTTTTGTATAACCAATCACGAGCTTATATGTGTAATGTCAGGATGACCAACTTAACACCAGTTACGTTCAGGATCAGTAAATTAATTAATAAAATATATTACAAGTTTTAATCCTTTACACGACTACTGATCAGCGAATGCCTGCAACTGGCTAAGAATTAAGAAAATAAGCTTAAGTTCAGCTTTATATTTGATTTTTTTGCGTCGAATACTCGTGTGTAACACGTACGCTCAAAAAAGTGGAAGTGGAAATTTCGTCTATAAATTTTACGTCACAATATTTACGTATTTTTGTTCTCATTTAATGTAACAATATTATAAATAAATAGCATAGTTAAAATGTAGCATATAAAAGTTCTTAATTTTTTTGTTATAAGGGTTATATTCAGTGATAAAAGTCATCTTTTGTTATCCTGTGATTCATCAGGAACAACTTTAACTACATTAGTAAGTTCAATTTTTTAAATTTATAGATACTGCGTGATGTGTGTGATGAATGTGTATTTATAAATCTCTAATTTTATACGAATTAGGGGGAATAAATACGCAACATATGAAAACAGACATCTTATAGCAGGGTAGACCGAACGGAGTGTCTTAAGGCACTCCGTTCCCAGCTTTCCGCCGAATTTTTCAAAGCATTGTGTGTGATGAGTGGCAGAACTCAACGCTGGACTTTTCCTTTGGAACCAGAGCGAAGATATAAAAATATTAATAAGTAAAAATTCATTCCCCCAAGTGGAGATCGAACATCACAACATTTAAGCATCACAACATTTAGTCTAAATAGAAATTAGTTACATAATATACTTTTGTATTTTCTGATATATTATGAATATTAAAACATTTTTACGATATAGCAAATGTAACGTCAGTATAAACTCATTTCTCAATGTAATTTTTTTTTATTAAAGTCGGAAAGTTTTATTTAATGTACACTAAAATGTAATTTATATTTTTTTATTTAACTTTTCTATCCACCCTATTTAACAATATATTAAATTGATTACAAACTTCACTCTGTTATAGTACAATTATCCAATCTCTCATGACATCCGGTTCCTGTTCGGCCATGATTGTTTCTTTCGATTGTCAGACATAGCTGATAGGTTAGTTCAATTATGTTAAGCTATTTAATTTTACGAAATATATCTCTTTAAACAGGTCAAATTACTGCGTAATCTATTTATTTTCGATTTTACCATATTATGTGTAATTTGTAAATATATCCAGCTTGTAACTTCTGTATTAGCTATCAACAACTCTGGCCACGCCGTTACAAGATGTTCATTATATTCTTTCAGAAACCTCAAGATGCAGTTGCACATCAGAGGACAGTCTACGCACGTTCTAGACGTAAATGGAGATGAATCCATTGCTCAGATTAAGGTAAATTGACAAAATTCATACTTTTGATTATTAAAAGTTCTCGTGTTATTACTTGACTTAACCTCTATTACGACATTTTCTAGTTAGATATTGTTATATTTAAATTTGATCATAACAACTAAATAAAAATATCTAAAATATAAATAATATGTTGAAACATTCATGCATTTGTATGTGTATCATATATATACGTATATAATAGGTCGTAAAACGTCATGTCTCATATCAGATCTTTAATTATTATTTGTTATGTATACATATTGTAGGAGCGCATCTGTGCCCTTTCTAACTTTGGAAATGAAGAAATAACTTTATCGGCATGTGGGTCTCCACTTGAAGATGGCCTCCTTGTCTCTGAATTGGCTTCAACAGAATTGGACCTTACTGTGCCATTGCTTGGTGGTAAAGTGCACGGTTCCTTGGCTCGTGCTGGTAAGTCATATTATACAATATTTTCATTTTGTTGTTGTTTGATTTATTTTATTTTTTCATTTGTAGCATAAAAGGATTGTACTTGTTACTGTATCAATTTCATTAAAATTGTAATATATTTTTTTGTGTAATGTAGTGCTGAGGGAGATTGTGCCTTTAATGGGGAATTTTTCTCAGATCTTGATATATTATATGTACAGTAGAGTGTTGATTACCTGAACTTTTTGGGGGAGGGAGACGTGTTTGAATAATTAGTTTTTAAGGATATTAAAACTCAATAGTTTAACAAGACTGAATCAATATTAAGTCTTGTTTTTTGATCACAGAAACAGAAACTTTAATATACATATTTATACTTTTAATGACAAATAGGAACAGAACAAACTTGCAAAAATCACCACAATAAATGACACCTAATTTTTTTTTAAATTATTGTCTATTGGTCTATTAATTGCATAGGAAAATAAATTTTTTGCATAATTTTTGAGGCATTGGATGTTGAGTTCCAAAACAATAAATGAACTTCCATTTATAACTATTTATTTTACTATATTTATTATACAATTAAACAAATCTTATGGAAATAATATTCTAAGTTAAAGAAGTATATAATAAAACAGCTTCAAGCTGTGTCCCGCACACAGCAGGGTAGGCAGAGGGAACCAAGTGTTAAGACACTCCATTCCCCACTTTCTGCCGAATTCTTGAGGCATTGCATGTTGAGTGGCAGAACTCAACGCCGCGCTTAGCCTCAAGTATATAATAATAATAATATCTTATCCATCTTATCTATAAAATATAATGTTTATATATATTATTGCACAATAAATATAATATAGAGGGAATCTAATGTTAAGACACTTCTTCCTCATTATATTATTATTATTGCTACACAATTGTTATATTTAAATTGTTTTAATAACCTGCTGTCTTAAGACAGTGTACTATTGAGTACATGTACAATGTCTCTTTTTTAAGTTGAAAGCAAAACAGTGTCTTGCAACAAATTTCCCCACATAAAAATTTTATAAAAATAACAATTCTACAATATTTTAGTTGGAGTTAAGAATGATTGTAAGAAAGCAACAATTTTTTTTATTAAAGTATTATTTGAATATATTATGTATAAATAAAATTACAGTATTTTTTATTAAATAAAAGGATATTTAGGCATATAATATCTGATTTGCAATATGATAAATTATGATAAGATACAATAATAAAGATAATTAATGTTTGTATTTTCCTGATAATATAGTAATTTATTAAATATTTAATAATTTATTAAATATATAATATGATTATTTTATTTAAGTTTTCACTTAACTTCATAAACATTATGAACCAATAAAACATTTAAAAATTATTATTGTGATTTATTCTAGGTAAGGTAAAGGGACAAACCCCAAAGGTTGAGAAACAGCAAAAAAAGAAGAAGAAGACTGGCCGTGCCAAGCGTAGGATCCAATACAACAGAAGGTAGATTTGAATTTTTTAAGCAATTTAGACTACCAATTTAGACATTGTTGGAATTTATCTATTTTTTCCTTCTTTATTTAGAGCTTTATATATGTAGCAGGCTTTCTGCCCAATTTTCAATATTTTACTTGTTAGTGGAGAAAGTCAATATCAACAATACAATAATATTTTGTTACCAGAACTGGAAAATTAAATAATTTGTTTCCCCAAGTGGAAAATGAACCTACAGTATTTGCGTTCACACTTAAACATTATTAGATATAATGAGATACAATCACAAACTTAATTTTATTCAATGTTTGAAAATATTTTTTAATAAACAATTTTTTTTTATTGTAAGAATTTTTTTACAATTTGTATATAAAGTATGCTGGCTTGAATAATCATTGTTTTTTAATGTATACATATTTTTTTTGTTATTTCAGGTTCGTCAATGTTGTTCAAACCTTCGGCCGTCGTCGTGGACCTAACTCCAACTCATAGATTGTATTGTAAATAATGTGTTGCAAATATAACATCTGATTTGCCCCAAATATCGTTTCTTTTACTTACTCTATATGCTAAATATTTTTTAGAAAACATAAAAAATGTAATGTGGCGGGATTTGAACCAGCGCCTCTTGGCAAAAAAAAATTATATGTTTTCTAGTAAAAGTATTTCTTTCCGAAATGGGAAATAACACTATAAAAATATTCTGTATGTTTCTTTATTATACGCGACATATAATATAACAAAATAAAAAAATAAAGATATCTACAATCACACAACCTTCCAAGAGATAAAAAGCGGATGGCAATTGGTTTTATATATGTTGTTATACACAATGTTCATTTCTTATACGTATTTCTAATTGTTCGAAAAAACAAAAAGATTTTGACCATTCAGTGGATTTGTGGGAAACAGTGTTTGTGTGGGAGAATTGCTTAAAAATTGTGCTATTTCAATAGTTTTATACTAAATACACTAGTATAACTTTATGTTTATTATACATTTTATGTAGTAATGCATATACATCAATTAAAGTATTATTTACTTTTAAATTTTAATTATAATTTATACGACGATGACATGACACGCCTTAAAAATGTGTGTATGTTACAGGCAATCTATAATTTCGGTATTCTATGCAATACCTGGGTCGGAAACGCAATGTTATGTTAGTAAATATGTAATGACCAATAAAAGTCTGCATGAAATATATGCAAGTAAATAAGTCCCCTCATCCTTGCTCTCGTCATTTTATAGAATACATAGGCTGCTACTACTACTACTAGCTTCACGCTATATCCCTAGCGGGGTAGTCAGAAAGAACGCAGCGCCAAACGTTACGGTCTCTACATACTTCTCGCCTCGTCCACTGTCATCAACCTCTTCATACATGCCCTCCGGGGGGTCCTCATGCTTTTTACGTGACCTTCCTCCAGTATAGTTGATACTGTGTTTTCGAAGGTCAACCGAGGAATGGCAAAGAAGATTTCCATCATAAATCTTCTTTGCCATTCCTTCATCACTCATTCGTTTGACGTGCCCAAACCAGCCATTAATTATTTTTTACTTTGCTTATGTATTCTTGTACCGTGATCAAGAATACATAGTAGCAAAGTAAAAAATAATATTTCATATGTTATCTACATATGTTAGGCATTATACATACAATAATAGTAATGTTTAGTTATATCAAAAATACCAAAAAAAAAAAAATCGTACCAATAATAACCGCTTTAGTAGTAAATGCCTCGCAAGCGTCGTTTCTTGAAGTAGTATGAGTAAACTGAGTACATCACAAAGAACTTAAAAAAGTAGAACAAATTAATAAAATAATAATAATTTTAAAAACACTAATATTGCATTAGTAAAAATAATATTAATTTGAAAATATGATATACAATAAAAATATTATTAGGGTGATTGATTTGTATGATGGTTATGTGTGGTGTGTGTTTGTGTAAGCTATATGACCAATAAATAGGTATTCCTTCTGATCAGTCTAATTTTAATAACCAGTCAGTTAATTAAATTTTACATTAATGCAAAGTTAAGGGTTATATTTTTCAGTCTTTATTGATATTATTATATAATCTTAATCTTCGGTTTCAGTGATAAAATTGCCGATTTGAAGAGACGTGCGTAGTGACTCTATTAAGCAAATCGTATCAAATCTTTTAATCTCGTTTTCTGGATATATTCTGCGGATCAAAAGGGGGTGAATCTACGCTTCCGTAAAATAAAGCAAAGAACAAATAATTGGCGGACAGTTAAAATTTGTACTGTTCCTACAAATGTAAAGTGTAGTTCTGCTTTTGGAAAACTGGTAGGTTTCGATGTCATATCCTTTCGTATGTATGCATATCTGTGCTCTTTCTAGTGGGAGCAGAATTGATTTAGATGCACCACCCCATGCTTGTGTGTAGTAAGTAAAAATCGATTGCAAAAGTGCGAAATAAATCATCTTAGCAATCTGTATGCTACTCCTACTACTCTTCAAATACGGGCACTAAAAGCTAGTATATAATTCTATCAGGTGATATTTTCATCAATAAAAGCTGCAACGTTTTTTATCCTGAGGATCTAAAAATATTGCTACAATGGTACATCAAATGTATTATAGGGTGACATCTATGAACAATTACAGAAAAGGAATTGCCGTTGCTATTAATTGCCGTTGGCTGAGATCTTATAAGCTTATAAACTTGCTGAGATAATTTGAGGCCTTAGTGTTCTCTTTAGTGGTATTAGTAATTCGTTTAATAATGTTCCACGTATTTTTTGCATTTTTGCTACCTTTCCGGAATTAGATATTTTCATAATTGACTTAAATTAAATTAATTAATGTAACATATATAATGTCTATTGTGACCTTATCCAAGGATAATTTGTACTGACTGAAATAATTATCTTTTTTTTAGATACTATTATCGAACTATTTTTTTGTTAATTTAGCTGTAGTTTTTATTTTATAACTTATATTTGTAGCTGAACACACCGACAATGTATCAGTTATATTTTGGTATTGTTATCATCGTATTCAGATTGAGCTGCATTGGTGCGCCATCTAGTGGTGAGTTTTTTTTTTAATTACTTACCATGTAAATGTATATTGAACGGTGTGAGTATGGTACTAACAACGCCATCTAGTAACGAGTAAGCCGTTCATTTCACTTTGTATATTGTAGTAGCGTTCGAAATTCAAAACAATAAAAACTGGCGACAATTACTAATAAATATAAGTTTTGTAGAATTTTTACAGGTAAAGTTTAATTACAAAAGACCGATCTCCGAACGAAGAGCAAAGCATAGTTATTTTCAAGAAATGATGTGGGTTTGTGACTATTGTAGGGTACTAATGTAAATCCACAAGGCGATATTGAAGAGCAAATTGCTGGTGTATACTTGGATACTTAATTGTGTTTCTGTAATTACTCAACATTAGCAAAATGAGAAAAAGCCGTGCAACATGTCTGAGGAACTCTCCATTTCGATGACGAAGATTTTGTAAAAACAGAAATGGATATAAGTTTAGTAGACAGATACCCGTATTTTGACATTGTATCATTACCGTGATATTGATAATTATCAAAAATATAGTTATTTATATTTATATCGATACATATCAACGACATTGTTACATTTTACATCACGCATCTTTCATTAATCTCATTTTTCTAATAAGCTTCACGCTGTATTCTGCATATAGCAAGGTAGGCAGAGGGAACCTAATGTGTTAAGACACTGTCCCCCATTTCCTGCCGATTTTTTCGAGCAATGCGTGTTGAGTGGAGAAACTCAACGCCGAGCTTTTCCCTAGGTGCCTCCGAGTGAGAATCGAACCCACAACCGCCGCGTTACAGTTGCACACTTATGCCCCTGCGTGACGACAGCCTATTCAATTAAGCGTTAGTCACATAGTTTAATTTTATATTAGTTTATAAAGTTAATTGAATTAAGGAAAAGTATGTTTTTGGGTAACGTGAGAAAAATAAAACTGCATAAATTAACAACAAAGGTATTATATTTAATACGAATTTGCTGCGGACGTAATAAACTTTATTGGAAATATAATTGCTGCTTGTATTATAATTTTTAAAATAAATAAAATAAAGCAAGCAAGTTACATATCTAACATTGGCACTGTGGCGTATATTTGTTCACAGCATTCATTTTCAGTCTAAAACCATAGTCATCATTGATATTAACTGATTAACTGATAGACAACACACAGCCAAAACTTCTTGAAGTAGGAAATTTAAAATTTTACATGTGGGTTCCACTAACAGAGGATTTCTCGCAAACGAAATTAGGAGTTGTTATTCATAAAACAAAAATATTCTACGTTCTATATCAACATAATCACCAAAATAATTTCCATATATACAAATATAATCAAAGAGGTCTCAAAATGACCAGAACTGTTTTAGTAAAGTTCACTAGGTGCGATTTACAATATTTAATTAAGTTATAACAGTCGGTTTGTTTTTATTTTGTTGTTTTGTTTATTATTTATATATTGATGATATCGAATACAGCTTTTTATATACATTTTATAAGACAAATGTCGACATAGAAATAATGTTAAAATTATAGTTTGCAGCCATGACTATGATTTTTTATCTGTATACATTATACGTAGACCACAGCCACAGTCATATTTTACTTATTCTAATGATAAAACAAAACTAATATAAATACGATGTATAATGGGTATTTGGAACTTTATTCATCTTACGGCGGTTTTGGTCGTCAAAACCAATTTTTTTTATCTAAAAATATAAGTAAGTATCATTTCATACAATAAGGCACAAACATTGATAACATCTAACCTACAAATTATATAATAATATTATAAAATCACTCATTTTGCACGCATGCGTTATAATAAAAATAGTCTTAAAATATGTACCTCTTATCAGATATATGTAGGTACGTTCATACAAATTAAAATACAGCTAATGCTGGGTCCACGTCTGCGTTCGTGGCGAAATTTAATAAACAATTAGATAAAATTTCGTCATCGAATGAGCAGATGTGGCCGACCTAATGTAGCACCACACTATGACGGAAACGTCGTTACAATTGAGTTGTATTGTATTTTAATATGAAAAGTGTTTGAATGTCAAATAAACATCAAGTCCCGTTTACACTTACTTCGATTTTTTTAATCTGAATAAATGAGATGATAAATTGAAATGCATATGGAGTTAATTTCTTGTTTCGTACATTTTTGACATATACATTTTGCTGTGAATATATTTTATATTTATTTGCTTGTACATTCGTAATAGAAAGGATTGCTTAATTTAACATGTAGGTATGTGGAGCTTGCGCACAGAGTGTGACGCATGTTATAGAATAATGCGAGTGTAAACGTTGTTCAATTTCGTGTGGTTCCGGTAACCGTCCAATGTATTGTAACGTTAATTTCCTTCCCACGTGAACATTTTATTGATGGATGAACTTACAATGACATAGAAATATTAAATAATATTTTATTTATCCACTTGAATTGACTACTAAATTGCATTAAGGTACAATTTTAAATTCAGAAGGAAAATTGCACTTTTAGTATTTCGAGTCTTTGTACTTCAATTATAACTAAATCTATTTTAAATGCATATTCGACTCAAAAAAAATATTGAGTCCTGCAATTTGACCAATTCCATTGCAACAAATTTATTTAAGTATAGAATATAAATATATATTTGTTTATATTTTCAATAAATTGATTCATTTGGAAATACATATTCACATTTGCAGTATGTGTATTATACAAAATATGGCAAGTGTGTGATGTTTTAAGTACAATAGTTGTGTATAAAAATATACTCACGTATCTTAACAACTTTGAGAGAGCATTCGACTCGCAGAATATAATATGTAAACGTACAACAATAAGTACAAGTATATATTTTTATTTAACTACGTGTAAAGGGATCGTTTATCTATAGGATGTAAATTTCCTATGTAAAATATTTAGATCCAAATAATTATAGTATACAAGAATCTCAACGTAAAGTATTTACTGTATAATTTTAAAACTGGAAAGTACTCGGCAGTGTCAATAGAAAAAAAAAGTTTACACACTAAATAAACCGATGGAAACGTCCTAAAACGGACCATAGATAATAAAATACAACGCATGTTACTGCTAATGACATAAATAACGTTAATGTCAGATTGTAAGTCATAGTCAGTTTAGTATCAAGAGTAACTTCGCATAGGTTGGTCAATACTAAATATACATTTATTTTACGCGCTAGGCGATGACGCTAGTTTGTTCCTTGACTTTTCCCACCTACTGATGTAATTTACAGGATAGCACATCAGAGCAGAGAAGAGAAGGAAACCGCCGGATACACAAAAGGAAATTTCGAAACTCTTCGTTATATCCATAAGGGCACCTGCAAAGGGATTGAACAGTTAAAAAAATCTACAAACATTACTGACTGCTGATATAAGTAAATTATACAATTATGGAAATGAAGACGTCGCATCGCATTGCTGGCTGTAACCGTGATGGTGTGGGTTCGATTCTTATCTTAATGAAATAATTTCCTTGCTTTGGGAACACAGTTCCGCCACTCAGCACTCAATATCTTGAAAATACTACGTAGTGTCTTAACACTGCGTCCACTGATTTGTGCGGGATACAATGTCATGCTAATACATATTAATAACAACAATTTCTGACATTTTCAGTAATTCCTTACCAGCAATAGGTGCGCCCAACAGTGCTCCTAAGCCTTGGAACAACAAGAACAATCCAAAGCAATTCGTGAGTTGCTCTAATCCAATGTATTCCACTACGAGGATGGAACGAAGAGACGCGAAACATGCTAAAAATAATGAAATAATGTTACGTAAATGGAAAAATAAAATTTAAATATAGCTTATTTTAATTCGATATAAAAAGGCACAATAGGTGGAATTGTGGTTTTTTATTTCCATTATTTTTTCTTAATATCATAAATTAAAGTGTTATTATCATAATATTAAAGTGGAGCCTATAATTATCACGTTTGTAAGACAAAAACAACCAAAAGATTTTTAATACAACTAACACCAAAAAATTAGAAACACGACTGGTTTGTAAGCATATATCTAAATATATACAAATATAGTTAAGAAATATAAATTTGGAGATATGTAAATAAAAAAAATTAAATATCACTCATATTTAATTTTCCAGCGCTTCATTTAGTCCTAGCGGGTACAGATCTTTAGTTTATATTAACATAATTGAAGATGTCACTATTCACAGTGCCTCCATAATTCGGTGGAAATAGGGAATGGAGTGAAGTGAACGGAAGGTAGAAGGAACCTAATGTTAAAACACTAGGTTCCTTCTACCTACCCTGCTGTGTACGTGATACAGCGTTAAGCTAATCTATTTATTTTTAATATATAATTAAAATGAAAATACTCACCAATAGCCAATCCAAATATGCCGCAATATGTGAACTGATAAGCGTCGTTGTAGTAAAGGCCGCTCAGCATGGTCGCTATACCTCCAGCGGACACGGCAATATTGTTCAACCACAACGGAGAAACGTTCGGCATCGACGAGAACAATCCACATGCAATACGACCTATGATATTCGTAACCGCTATCGCTGGCACTAACATTAAACTACTGGCTTCACTCACACCGTTCATATCGGCTCTTGCCTTCACGTACATAAATGGTACGAAGAATCCAAGCATCGTAAAGAAACCACTGAGTGCCAATATCACAAACGTGGGAGATTTAAACAAACTGACATCCAACAAGGTCGCTAAGGCACGTTTTACTGCTTCGGGACATAGTTTGCATTTACCAGAAATTTCTTCACGCTTTTCCTCCTGGGTTGGAACATGGGTAACGTGTAAATGATATCCTAGCGATGTCCTTGATGTATATTGCGGTAATCTGGCTAAAGAACCTCCAAAGAAAATGTCGTCCCTATAAAATGGTCGCGCTACTAGATCAATGTGAGAGCGTCTCGATTTGTTATTAGTTACCACTTTAACGGATTCGGAAATTAGAGGTTCAACATTACTACTGTTTGAATCTTCTTGTTCGTCGTTCTCGGCGACGGGTATGGCGATGAAATGGAATGGTTTCTGATTCTTCATAGTGGAAGCGGTTGCCGAGGATCGTCTGCTCAAATGTGAATTGCTTCCTTTAAAAACTTCTTCAGCGGTCGGGTATCTTGTGTTGTTGGGTACTCCCACCCACGTGTGGGGACTCACTTTGTTCGTGAATCTCATTTCTGGTGGCATCGATATGCCTGAGTCCAGTTTGTTGTGTAATTTGAGCATGGAGTTCAATTTTTCCACAGCCTCCTCGTGTCTTCGTGACGCGTCCTCTTCCTCTTGTCCATCGGCTAACGTGACACGCACTGGCTCTATTGGCCTGAACATTGCTCCAAATATAATGCAAAGAAGGACGAAACCTGCAAAAAAATTAAATTACTTATAAAAAGTAATTCGATTTGTTTTTGTAAAAACAATATAAAATGCTTTTATATGTATGTATAATCTACAATTGTACATATTTTAATATCAAGGTTTTCAATTGTATTGAATTATAATATTTAAGTACAAAGAATATGTAATTTTAAAATATAATCATTATCTATTACAGATTTTTAAACATTTTTAAAGTGTTATTCCACACTTAGGAAAGAAAAATACTTATTTAGAAAACGTATAAAAAATTTTCCCCGCTGCGTTCAAATTTTTATACGTTTTCTAAATAAGTATTTATTACAGAGTTATATAAATAAGGCCATCGTGGCACAGCGTACCGCAACACAGCGTCTGACTGTAAATGCGATGGCCATAGGTTTATGGGTTTAGTTCTCAATCAGAAAAATGAATTATACTTATAGTTACATTTTTTCTCACTAGAGAAGGAGAATTCGTAACGCAGTTTCGCCATTCAACATGCAATGTCTTGAAAAAGTAAAAGGTGGGGAGCGAAGTGTCCTAGCACTATTACACTTAACACTTCCCTCCGCTTACTTCACTATACGTAGAGCATAGAGCAAACTAAAAAAAAATTAAAACAATATCAACTGAATAACAGTATAAAACACATACGATATAAGTAACAAACCTGCATGTATCACCAGAGTGACCCTCCACCCCACGTGCTTGATGAGCACGTCGGTGAGGGGCGCGAACACGAAGGTGCCGACGCCGGAGCCGCACAGCGCGAGGCCGGTCGCGAGCGCGCGCCACCGCTCGAAGTAGAAGCCCACCGTCAGCACCGCCGGCATGTAGATCATGCAGAACCCTATACCTGTATTATATAACAAACTCATTTTACTATCCTTAACTTCATTTTTAGATTCCATTATTTAAACGGACTTTTGTATGATACAAGACACAATTTTATGTGTAATCAGGTAACTTTAACCGCAGGTACATCAAAATGATTAACATAATATAATATAGCCTATAAGCCTTATCCGATAGATGAACTATCAAACAGATTTTACAGGCACAGCGTGACTGTAAAATCGACTGGTTGTGGGTTCGATCCCCACACGAGGAAATGAAATATTGATTTACATTTATATTTTCATTTTCTTCGCTCTGGTGTCGAGGCAAAACGCGGAGTTGTGTTCCGCCACTCAAAACACAATGCCGCCTGAAGTCGTCGGAAAGTGGGTTTTTTATAGAGCGTGTATAAAAAAGACTTTAAGCTATAAAATAAAAACATAGACTTTATTATTATGTTTGATGTTATGATTGGCTAAAATTAATTGTAAAGCAACAAGCTAGTTAAATTAGGGAGACCTTCACTAGGTAAATAATTTTGAAATGATTCTCATAAATATTTACACTTTAGCATATACGTAAATAATTTATCCTTATACCGAGTGAAACGATAACAGGAAAATTTTACTCTGACGAAATCATATTTAGTAACTGGGTTTTATGATAAGAAATAGTTTAAAATGGCGGGAAAAAGGAGAAAACATCAGTAGATAAAGATGAACTGCGATAAAACCTACCTCCCACGATCCCATACACGAGATAAAGGTATTCAACACTTGTGGCGAAATATGAAACGGCAAATGCTGCACTCGATATTAAACTGCCGACAATTGTTACGACCCGGAAACCATATCTGAAAGAAGAAATTTATATTTACATTTTATAGCTGTTTTCTATATTGTATAAAAAATTAACATATTTATATATGCATTAAAGGTATTAAGGCAGTTGGTAAAATTTTATAATTTATGCATTCATGTTTCAAATAAATTATAAAAATGGCTCTACATTATGTTATTTAATTAAAAACATATTTGAAATTAGGAGTTAACTGTATCTTTGTATTTATTTAAAAATATAAAATTATAATTTTCGCTTAAGCAAGGATTAAAAAACAAATAATATTAAAGTTTAAACTCACTTGTTGGCTAACGCCGAGACGAATGGACCTGCTAAGAGGTAAAATCCCGCGAGCAACGAGTTCACTGGGGCCACTTGTCCACTACTGGCCTATATAAAAAATACGACGATATAAGTAAATAATAAAAATATACTCATATACTTAGTTACTAATAAATTTAATAAC
>DWMY01000582.1:0-22496 GCA_018249775.1 Heliconius hecalesia formosus | reverse complement strand
AATAATTATAATGTATTTCAACGCGACATAGTTGGTTACATCTTTCGTTTAAGTATTTTTGGGTAAGAGAATAGTAAGTGTGCTGTTGTTTATAATTTCTTTCGTTAAAGTTTTCTGTTGTTTGTGTTGTTCATTTGTTTAAGTGTGTTTTTTTAAACAATTGGAACATCCTTATTGGAACTACGAAAATGCGGGTTGCATTAAGGTTTAAATAATTTTCACATTAGTAATATTAAATGTTTTCCAAACATATGTACATTACATGAATAATTCAGTAGTTAAAGCGGGCGAAGCCGCAAGCGGGTCGCTAGTCATGATATAAAATGAAAGGTTTGGCATTAACCTTAATGAAAGAAAAATACGAGAAAATGTCGTTCGTTCTACATTTTTCTTTTTCATCTTCATACTTTTTTTTTGTAAAGGGGTGTTGATAAATATAGTTTTAGTAACTAAAATAATTTCAATCGATGTTACTGTGTTAATTTAGTCATCACATAATAATTGCTTTTAATTATATTTTGATTATATTAGATTAACAAAAGCTTCACTCCGCAATTTGTCTATACATCAATAAGTAAACATGAAAATTATTAATACCCGAAGGTATACTGCAATTTGCGTCATGTGAGAATCAAAAGAAATTCTTTTTTTTCAATAAAACACGTACATAAAATATTACAGGAATATAAGCTTGGAGTTAAATTATTTAAAAACAAACATCCCTCTCTTAATTGCGATAATAATTTATCAAGCGCTCTGAATTTTTTTAATGTCTCTCACAATGGCGGACCGGCGTCGGCGCCAATTACTGCTTCCCCGTTACGTCGTGCTGTGGATAAGATAATAATTGTACGGTATTTAGTATTTCTTTGAATGAAAAAATAATAGCGTAGCGTAGCGTCAAAAAGTCTGTCTAGAAACATGACAAATGTAGGTTCGATCCCCACTCGGTTTATAAATTATTTAATTTTGCGCTCTGGTACCAACTGCCAAGACAAAGCGCGACGTATAATTTTGCCGCCCAACACGCAATATCTTGAAAATTGGGCGGTGCGTTGGCAGCGAAATGTCTAACACGTCCAAAGATAGGTTAAATGAATGCGGTCGAAGTAATGCTCGGGAAGGTTTTTGTTAGGAATTTTATAGCGAGGATGCTCGTAAAGCGTTGAAAAAGTCGACAATCGCGCTTCTTTACAGGTTATTAGGACCGTGTGGTGAATAGATCCCGGGCTGGTCGGCTGGTCCAGGCGACGTCGCCTTTAATATACTACCAATCCGAAGCAATTAAACCTGACTTGTATGAAAGATTTACTGAAAACTTTATCTTTTTTTCGAGAGTTTTAACACTTTTCTCAATTGACAAGGAGACTTCACTTTCACACATAACAATATGTACTTAACTGCCATTTATATAATTTATATATCTAAATTTAGAATTATTATATATATATACTAAACTATTATAATACTATTGTAATCTTGTTTTGGGTGTGAGGAATTGTGTACTAGGATAAAGGCATGACCGCTGAAGTGAAAGAGGTGATCGCTGTGTTCCTATCTTTCAGAGCCATTTAAATTATATTACACAATGCGTTTTTCCGTCGGCCCCGTCGCGTTCCGAATTAACATTTTGACCGCATCATTTTTGGCTTCAGGCGTCTATCTCCTCGCCATACCTAGCCGACCAGAGATTCTTTCTCCTCCTGGGTAAACGTGAGGTACAGCGTGTATTTTAGATCTCTCGGCACTGGTGTCATCTTGATATCCTTCATAGAAAGAGACCGTACTGCCCTCTTAGACCAGTATATACCAGGATATATTTCGCAGGGCGTAGGCGACGGCTCCGGAGATTATCCCTACCGTTACTATCGCTCCAAAGTGGTTCATTAAACCTTCGCCGACTATAAATGATATCATTTATCGATTCTCGTCGTGCTCTCTTTACCAGCATTGAAGCAAATTCCCTATAGAACCTCTCTCTAAGTTCGTTGGCTGCTTCCATCGTGCTTGCGACGATGTTATTATGTTGTCATACGTATCATAATATTACATTATTATAACAGGTAGGTACATATATTACCTAAAATGAAAGATCTTAATGAACGAAGTAAAATTTGAACTAGTCTTTTAGAAACAGTATCTCGATATCTCCTCTCAACTGTTACATAAACGTTCAAAATTTTCTAACAATTACACTCACATAAATTTACCCGGCAGCGGGAAACATCACTGATGAATGGTTTGCAGGAGAATTAAACTGAAAATGAAATTGAAGAGCTTCTTACAATACTCTAAAGCCTTTCCACTTTTTCTTAGTGTTATATAAGAACCAAGAGAGAACCTAGTATTAAGACACTCCGTTCCCAACGCACCGCTCAATTTTACGAGACATTAGATGTTAAGTTGCGAGATTTAACGCAAGCTACCAAAATAAAATAAAAAAAAACATTCTATCGCATGAGAACCGGACGATGATTTCAAATCAAATGACAATTCAAAACACTATAAAACCAAATTGAAATTAAATATTGAATATTTTATAATAATAATTTTCAATGCTCGTACTAATACAAGTAGTACTAGTACATGTCAAATATATCAATAATTTAATAACTCACAGTGCGGAGCGCGGGCGAGAGCTTGAGCCTCGAGGATTACCAGTTCCAATTTGCAGACATCAATTATGCCCCTGTATAACACTGTGTTTGTATTTACATATGTATGAAACGTGACATTTTATATTTTTAATTAAGTAATATTAAATATTTAATATGTTGCTCATTTGCTTATATATTTAGATGATCAGGCCACTAATAGGTTAATGCGACGAGGTTTGCGTCTATTGTGCGGCACATGGGGAACGGAGTGTCTTAACACTAGGTTTCCTTTGCCTACCCTGCACGCCGTAAACGCGTGTTTGTGTTTTAACTAACCTTCCATTATTTATATTTAATCTATCTTGTGAAATATCACTTACTCTTCTACATTTATGTTCAAACAGAAACATTAGCTTGCTATGGGCATAGCACTACTTTTATCCCGTATTTTAGAGGGAAAAAATTCAGCACCACGTTTATCTTGTTACTAGAGCGAAGGATGACTCTTTACCATAAGTAGAAATGGCACCATCATCATACGCATTTATACCAGACCTCTGAAATTAAAATAAATAATGTTTTTTATATTTTTTCTATAGTTTATTCTTTCGCGAACACTATTTAAATCTGTTATCATAAATGTCATTGCGTATGGTGATGTGTGCACCGCGCGGGCACCGCCGCCCTCCGCCCGCCCACGGGGGCGACAATAGCTGACCTTTGTAACAGCGGTATACTTAGAAAATAATTACTAATATGCTTAAAGTTTTAATAGATAAAATTATTAAATTTGTAGATTTATTCAATAAAAATCCGCAACATAGTCCATCGTACGACGGTCGTATTCTGTATTTTTTTTTGGTTGCGTTCACTTAGAAGTTAGTTATTCTTTCCTTTTGAAAAAAATCTAGACAGACAGACGGACAAAAGATGTATAACAAAGTGTTGTTCGTTCGTCTCTTCTGTGTTCTGTAATGTTTCCGTTTTTTTTTTGAGTTACGGAATCCTAGTAAGGGAGCTGAAGCGGAGTCTTGACTTGACTCAAGTAAACAGCGACTGACGTAAAGTAGAGGAAGGGCTGCAAAGTTGCAAAAGAACATCTTGAATATTAGCATAATTTATTTACCATTACATCATCATAATTTATGTTTTAATTAGTAATTACGCGTTGCAGAGTGCAACGATGTGTCTTAGCGAGAGGCAATGTATCATAGACCTGTGCAGCATGTTACGTATTCATTTTAGATGTAGGTTCGTAAATATAATTTATCGCAATTAATTTATTAATTATGTTTAAAAAAAAGTTAGGAGTATTAAGTGTTACTATAGTAGGGAAGCCGACGATGCTAAATCGGGATTTACTCGAGGGCCATAGAGGCCTATTGGGTTGCGAAGATGATAACAAGAATAAAATGTCATATAATATTAAATTTAAATATCATACTGTTAGAAATCGAAAGCGTAGCGGGTAACGTTTTAAAAAAACACGATATAAACATATATCGTCTATATAATTCTAAACTATTTTGAAAGAGATACTATGTAATTGCAATAAGTGATATGTATCACCTACTAACAATACTTCACACTAGTTTCCTTCCAATAGGGATTGACACAATTCCACTGCTTTTATAGTTATTTTCCACCTAAATCTACCCTCTTTTACACAAGTACGCTAACAATACATTATATAATCTTTTGATCGGTTAGGTGAGCGGCTATAGTTTTTCGAAAATGTAAAACAACCTATTGCATGGACATACTCGAGCGCGTCAGATAATGATATCATCCATGTCCTAGGTATTCTTAAAAATGTAAGTATGTTAATCTGATTGTTTTCATGACTTATGGAGGTGGTCGTACATAGGAGTTAAAAATTATCGAGTGCATTAGATTTTTTAAGGGGATGTTAAGTGAACCTGAAAAAAAGCTCTTATATGATAATGCGACGATTATTATTTGACGCAAACTCGCAGCCATTGTTAGAATATACAAAAACAATTTCGTTATTTTGTTTCGTTACATGACCATGTGTCGCTGTATCGTAATCAACTTAAATGGTTGCCAATAGAATATAGGCGTAATTTGCAGGCCCTCACTCTCCTTTATGCCATCCTTTGCAATCCTGTTACACCATCTTACCTCAAGGACCGCTTTAAGTTTCTGGGGTCAGACACCTTACATTCCCAAAACCTCCGTTCCCGCCATAACTATATCCTCGAAATTCCATTATGCCGCACAAAATGCTATAGTGACTTTTTTATTGTTAAAACAGTAAAATTATGGTATGAGCTGCCATTAGAAGTAAGACGTTCTCAGTCGACTGGGATTTTTAAACGACGTCTTAAACAGTACTATCTTAATGTTAATTTATAAAAGGACAATATGATAAGTGTATATGTATTTATTTTTAACTGTCGTATTTATGTATGTATGTATGAATATATTTATGTAAGTATGTAGTATGTATGTATGTATATATGTACGTTTAAAACAATTTTGTATTCGCTATATATTGATTTATGTATTTCTTAGTACTTTTTGCACCTTTCCGCTTTCTTTTATAAATTTAATCCTTACGTCTTGTTTTGGTTGCCTGTAAGAGATCGCTTTTAGTGATAAGGCCGCCATTGCACACTTGTTATTCGTTGTTATAATGTACTGTATTTTATTCTTCTTCTTATTTGTGCAATAAAGTATTATATTATTATTATTTTGAAATACTCAAGCGCATAAGATTAGGATATATATGGTTTATCTTCATGCCCTAGGCGTGCTATCTCATAATACGACGACGATTATCTAAGGAGACTTGCCTAATATTAGATATTATTTTTAAATCATTGAAAATTATCAATTGAAAAGCTCAAGAAATAGCATGTAAATAAAAGAGATTTTAAGTAGAATACTTGTATTTATAAAAAAAAAATATTTGTTCTTTGATTATTTTTTTAATTATCGTCTTCGTTAATGAATGAGAGAGTAATAGATAGAGAAAGAGTGAGAGAGAAATAGAAATACGGAGAGAGAAATATAGGCAACCCGTAGCTGCATTAAACTTTATCGATCAATATAACTTCGGCTTGTAAAATTCGACAGATTATATATTTTTCGTAATCCTTAAATGATTTCCTACAAATTAAAAAAAAATTGCCACGCTCAAGAATATCGATATAACATTTCTTTTTTACAACTTTGTAGCTCTCCCCCTTCTTTACGTCATTCTCAAATTGTCAGATTAGTGGAATAATACGCTCGAGAACTTCAGATGATCAGTTTTTTTTACTAATCTGATCCTTTATCGGACGGCCATATACATAGGGCTCATATTTTGTGTGTGGAAGTACTTAACCGAGTACTAAGAATCCCACAAGATATTAATCCGCCGCGCTTTAGTAAATCCAGAAGTTCCCGCTTCGGCTCTCCTACCATAGTAGTTTCAAGTGAAATAGAGATATTAATAAAAAATAAAATATATATAAAATAGAGATATAATGAAATAAATTTTAAATACATTAACAATTGAGGCGATTGTGGTGGAGCGTCAGACTGGAAGTACGGTGGTGTTTTAAGTTTAACCCACAAGATTCGAAAAAGTAGAGTTCCATCACTTAAAACACCGTGTTCTGGTTTCAGAACTTAATTAGCAATCGTTTATTACTACCTGCCCGAAACTATAAACAAAGTTCAGGTTCCACGCTCGTTATGATTGATCGTGAGGAAAGTTTTAATGATAATCTAGTAAGATTACCAGAAAACTTATTTTTGCAACGGAACTTTAAGCACGCTAAAAGTAAACAGTAAGATTGAATCTGAAACTTATAAGAGTAGTCTTTTACTAAAAAGAATATATCGTGCATTTGAAAAGTAAGTCACTCTAAAACTGTAATGATACGAAAAATGTAAGAAATATTGTGAGTCATATACACTTTGTTTTGTACGACGTGTCATTATTTATGTCCTTGTATTTACCGCGGCGTCAGTGATATATGGCTGGAGAAGACCCTGCATTCTGTCAAGGGGCTAAAGTCACTTGGTGAAAAATTTTAAACCATTTCATGAAATATTTTTAAACGTGTTGTGAAAATTCCAGTTAAAAATAATTTTTCAATTTTAATATGATACATTTTACCATATACTCTATCTGATAGATAAATAATAGTATATCCGTTATATAAACTAGACCAGAACTAGACGTGGTACTTACTTTATCTAAGTAGACTGATAAAACGACTGAAACACATTATTTTGTTTCCGGAGTTATTTACTTTGCGTAATAGTGGTGCCCAATGTCGGGCTTCGTTTAAGCTAACAACAAAGGCTAACCCAAGTTGAAAATAGAACTCTAGAATGATCAATCAATTTACGTTTTCCAATTTCACATTTCACAACTTGATAAAGTAAATATACGCTAATGAACATGAAAGCCTTTGTTCGTGCATGTATGTATGTATGTCTGTATGTATGTATGTGTATATAGTAACTAGGCAATGGCCTGTCCGAAACATAGTCCACTGCCAAATAGACTAGAAGCTGCGGTTTAGGTGACCTGAATACACCCATTATCTACCGATAGCGTGATATACGAGTGCATTTATATAATGCTGATGAAACGAGAATATTAATGATAGATTGATTTTAAGTGTATATTATTTGTTATATTGATACGAAAATATATTTCAATTAATAATCATTATAGCGCAGTGGTTTCGTTTACCACTTATGTCAACTGTGATTTATTATTAGCAAAAATCAAATCAGCTTCACGCTGTATCCCGCACACAGCGGAGTAGACAGAGGGAACCTAGTGTTAAGACACACCGTTCCCCTCTTAAATATTATTAGCAAAATAATCTAATATATATGTATTTGATGATATGTTCTTCCCTTACTGTATGCCTAACAGACAATACACAGCCGGAACTACGTGACGGAATGCTGAATACCGAGATTTTAAATTCATTCAGACATTACGACTTTATATATTACGATTGATTGACGACACTCGACACCATATTAGCAGGCTTCTTACCAGGGAAAACTAATTCGAATCGAACCCACAACCGTCGCGCTTACAGTCAATCGCTGTAAAGCTGCACCACGTTGTTCCCTAACTTTTTTTGGTCCTGTAATCAAAACACAGCAACAATTTAACAAAGGTTGGTTATTTTCGCTTAAAACTAACAACTAAAATATAAAGAAGATATAAAACAAGATTTTGTTAGCGAAAATTGTTTCGCTCGTTTAGAATACTTTTGAAATAGAACACCTTTGATTGAGGCTTTGTCGATGTAACAAGAAAAAGTAGAACGGCAAATTATAGAGCTCAAAACAAAGGGTGAAATAGACATTTTAAAAATATATCGATGTTCTTTCATTGTTTAACTTGACGTTATTGATTTTTTAGTTTCACGCTGTAATGCGGGATATAGCGTGAAGCTAGCAGGGTAGGCAGAGGGAACCTAATGTTAAAACCGCGCCTTGTTTTCTTAGCAGCAGCACAGAGTGGGGAAATTAAAATATTTCATTCCACCGAGTGCGCATCGACCCCACAAGCGCAGCGCTTACGGTCCAACATTGTGCCACTGTGCCACGACGGTTTCTTCTAAATGTTATTGTTTTTCTAGTCTGAATAGACGAAATCATAGTACGACGGCCTCTTTAGAGGACTTATTTGTACATCTTTATCGTGTAATCTATCCTTCTTCTTTTTCACCTCTTAAGTGTTTAGGGTAACTACCATTTTTTTTGAAGCTTTCATATTATATACATGAAAAATATCGGTTATTATGTCTACAAAACCTAACTCTGTTTTAGGGATAATTGCGTGACTTACGTTTATATTAAGCAAATATAAAAAAAACATAAGTTATTGTATAAATTAGTTATCTTTAAAATATCAACCATACGAAAATATGAAATTTTCAACATCGCGGTATTTAAACGTATAGTCTAATTGGCTGGAGCTGGCTTGGATTCATGTCCAGCTGCGGTAAACGACCTACGAGGACACTATATTTTTTACGGAATTTCAATATGTTATTCAAAATTAAATGTATTAGTGTACCAGAGTACACGTATTACGCAGATTCTTTACATTGCTATTTTTCTGTACGGAACATACTTTTTATGTTAACTAAATATTAAGTAACTTTGCAAATATGTACTAAAGTGTAAGAAACTGAGCTTACCCCGCTTACAATAATTGTATCGTTATGAAAATGAAGCAGGTGTATAGAGCTTAGATGACTTACATACAGGAAATGGTATCATCGAACTAGTGTGATGACGGAGCCAGGACCTGAATGCTGGAACTCTTCAGAAGTTACTAGTCAACTATTCGAGGCTAGACTCATATACTTTATAGCTCCGAGATCATTCTATAGCACTTGTGGTGTCCTTTTGTTTTTTAACCGAATTCAAAAATAGAAGGTTATCTGCTTGGTATAGATATGTATGTAATATTGTTGGAATTTAATAACATTTGAATATGATGTTCCATTTAGGCTTGCAAACACGAGTGTTAAATTTAGTAAATGTACATTTGTAAGTTTATCCACGATTTAAAGAACAGTACAAGTTTTATTAAAATCGCTTTACTAGATTCATAGATTGGGGAAATTTAGAACCTGCAATTTTCGTTTTTAGTTCACTGGCTGTTTTGTTTTTTTATACCAATTTGAGGACCGTTTAATTTCTTCAATTATATTATTATTTTACTGTAGCATATAGTATTTATTTGTAACACCGACCATTGCAGGTGTGATTCACAATGGGTGTCACGCATGACATTATAATAATTTAAGTTCAGATGCACGCCGCTCGGCCGCAGTTACAGTGCTATGCTAATTTTAATGCGATAACCTGAATATATATTGACATATTATCTTTTTCGGTGTTAAATCCCACCGAGTTATGATAACAATTAAAATGTGACAGAATTGTTGTTATTACCGGTACTTTATGCTTTTTTTTAAGTTTTTTTTTTGCCACCGTGGCGTAATTTAGAAGCGTGTTATTGTAAATGGAATGGTCGTGGATTTGATTCTTACCATAGTTGATGCAAAAAAATTGGAAAACAATAAACCTTACTAACTATAGTCATGATAAAACGTGGCGTTGAGTTCCGCTACTCAACCCGCAATGCCTCTAGAATTCGGCGGAAAGGTGGAACGAAAGTGTCTTAATGTGAATGAAGTCTCTTAATACTAGGTTCCCAGGCTCCCTCTGCCCACTATGCGAGATACAGTGTGAAGTTGAAAAAGAAGAGAATATAGTTATAAATCCTAATTATAGTTTAATTTCCTAATTATTGGGCGTTTTGTGAATGGCCAGCAATTTCACGTTTTACTTTATTTCAACAAGACAAATTCAAGAAAAATCGTAAAAGCATCCAAGAAAAATTAAGTTTGGAAAAACTAAAAAAACGATAAGTATCTTCTATCAATGAATATAAATTTATTTATAAAGTCAATCTTGTCATCTAGTAGGCCCAGCTCACAGCTAACAATGGCTGTAAGCGCCGCCGCTCGACGCACTCTCGGCGTTTCATTGCTATTATGTGATAACTGACACTTCATTATGGAAACTGGAAATAATATTTATGTATTGTATTGTTCTTGTTACCCTTTATTTATTGCTGTGGCCGTCGTGACGCAGTGGACGACGTCTGACTATATACACGATGGTTGTAGGCTCGGTCCCAACGTACTCATTTCTTTGCGCCGGTAGTCAAACCGATGCGTTAAGTTCAACCACATAACACGCAATGTCTCCAAAAATGGACAAAAAGAGGGAGCGGAGTGTTTTGACACTAGGTTCCCTCTGTCTACCTTGGTGTATGCGGGATAAAGTGTGAAACTGCGAAAAATCTATTATTAACAAGATTTCAATGTACACATAAGTCATATTTCAGAACTATAACATAACGTAAAATAAGTGACATAAATAAATAAAAATAGCCACGTCTCACCTACACCGCGCTAGCCGGTGTCTCCCCGGCCCGTGCAGGTGACAACCTGTAATGTGTGTGTGTTGAGTGCTGGAGCTAAACGCCACGCTTGTTCTTGTTACTAGAACTAGATATCGATATCGCGGCGACGTGAACGGCGGCAACAGGGGCTGTCATCTAACCCCTGCCCCTGAGCCCCTGTTGCCGCCGTTCAGTTTTCTCATTAATTTGCGTACAACAAATTTAACAGACGTCGGTACAACCCTCGTCATATTGTTACACCAATTCACATTTTTACTTACCAAAATGTGTGTTTTGTTTTCATTTTCCTGTAGGCTATATTATGGAAGCCGTCGCGACCAATGAGGCAGCGTTTGAGAGTAAATGTGATGGGCTCGATTTTGATTTTATTAGGGGTAATGATTATATTTGAAATATTTCCATTTCCCTGCTCTAGTTGACAGAGCGATGCGCCGAGTACAGCCACTCAACACGCAACACTTTGGAAAGGTTTGCTCTGTCTACGTATATGTATACTGCCACATGCAGGATACAGTGTTCATTAAAAAATCAACATACGTTATTCATACAACAGCATAAATAGACCAATACAAAATGCTAATATTACATATTTTGTACAATATTTTATACACGTTTAAATGAATAAAAAAATAAAACTGCAGTGATGGGCTATATTTACATATATCCGGCGCATTGGTTCTCTATACAAGGCGATTAAGTGCACCTCCTTGTTGTGGTATTTAACGTTACGTCATCTATTTTGTTTTCTTTTATTTTAAAATTCACACTGTATCCGATGCAACCTAGTGTTGAAAACCTCTTTTCCCACTGTCCGCACAATTTTTCAGACATTGTATTCTCGAGTGAGGATTGAACGCACGACTGCCGCACTTACAGTCAGACGCCGTGCCGTTGCGTCATGACGTCACACCCAGATCACCCGGGAGAACAATTATATATATATTAATCGTTCCCCGGTATGGTCAAATACAGTGCAGTACAGGGTTCCACTTTCTTATACATCATAAAAAGCGGTTATATATATTGCTAGATGATCCAAGAGACGTACCTATGAAGATAACAAAAAAGTCCATTACCGAACAACTATAAAATTGAAACTATAAATGTACAGTTAGAGTTGCAAAGTGTGAAAGTTTCAGCCAATTCCTACTGACCTGGACCTTCCTTCCTGAACCTCTCACACCAACTTCCTGCAACCTGCAAACACACATATACTGATGTTCTATGTACACACGGCGCGGTCATTTCTTACGCACGTTACGTACATGTGTATATCTCTATATCTACCTTGATTATTCTTTATTGTATATACTACATATAATAAATTTACTGAGGCCGTGGAAGCGCGCGATTGTAGTGACAGGTTTTGGATTCGATTCCCACTGGAGGAATTGAAATATTGAATATTTTCATTTCCTCGCCCTGCTAAAGCGTGGCGTTGAGTTACGCCAACACGTCCTAACACTAAGTTCCCAGGTTCCCTTTGCCTTCCTTGCTATGTGCGGGATACAGCGTGAAGCTAATAAATGGTACCCATATGTACATTATTTTATGTTATATAAAAATAACTTTAACTTGTACTCTCTTCAATTACCAATTTACCTGTTTAACTTAACTTGAATTGCCTACTTACTTTTACCTACTACTTAACTGCGTCTGCGCCGCCGTCGGTTCATTGAGAATCATCTATGACACATTCTAAATGCCAAATTAACTCCGAAAAGTAAATAGTAGATTGTATTTCTTGATAAATAGAATACTCAACATAAAAAGGAATTTTTCAACTTAACAAACTCATTACCCTCATAATATCGATAAAAGTAGATGTAAATAATAAGTAAATACTGTATTAATATAAAATATGTATAAATATTAACAACAAGTTATTATTCAATATATATTTTAAATCAACTTTGAAACATTTTTTGAGTTAGACGGTAATTAAAAGCTAAACCGTAGTTTTAATAAACAAACTTTTCGGTTTCGCTTATATAAAATACTCGTATTGCATTATAACGAGTTCCCGCTCCTTTTGTGGCTGCCTTAATAATTGAGAAATGTTCACAATACGTAACGGTGTATAGAGTTATATTAAAATACGTATAGAATAGCGTCGCCATAATGTTGTTCAAAAAAGATTTTTGAGCTTTTCAAGTTCAATTATGAAAAAATGTGTATTGAAATTGATCCATCATTCATTTTCTATAATACTAGTCGTCGCTTGCATCTTTGTAACTGTAACATCATCTGTAAACTTTAAGGGGTGAATGGATCGTCCCGTTTTTCCCGTTCCCGTCTTCCATTTTCCATCTTCCGAGAAATCCACTTTTAGTGTTCTCTTACACGTATCTTACCTACATGCTGAATTTCAACTTCTTTCAGTAACAGAAGAGTCACTCAGTACCGGAAGAGTGAAAATATAAATTAGAAAAATAGTTACTTTTTGAACAATTTGCACAACTTTGCTATACACACTAACTGTATTATTCATTTTAATAACTGATCAAATAATTATTGTATAATATATATACATATTAGTACTTATTATGAAAACGTATAAAAATTACAAGTTAGTTACAGCTAAGTTCAACTTTATCTGTACGCGGAATGACGCTGATGTAAAGCACGTATAAAGTTGGTGATAGTATGGAACCTTGCGGAATTCTGGTGCGGACGGCTCTAGAGGACGATAATGTCCTTTCTTATCCATATCGGAATGTGCGATTCAACAGGTATTCCCGAATGATGTGAATGAGAGAGTCTTTTTTTTTTTATGGATAAGGCAAGGCAAACGAGCGTGCGGGTCACCTGATGGTAAGTGATCACCGCCGCCCACGACCCCGTGCAACACCAGAGGAGCTACAGGTGCGTTGCCTGCCTGTATGGTGGGTTGGGCACCGGAGCCCGGCATTACCTGATGCTAAACGCAGTGGCATAAAGCCACTACTTCACGCCGGTTTTAAATGCCGGGGGTGGTAATAATCCGGTCGAGTCTGCCCATGCGTGTTCTGGCAGAGTCATACGATCTACGGACGTTATATTTCGCGATGTGTTCCGTCAGTTAGTGAACTTGGTGTATGGACGATTGGTGAGATCGAATGCCGAACTGTTAATTGATAAACAGTTGTTTTGTCTCGACTATTTTTTTCATCTAATCAGAACGATTCTCTGGTGTACGTTCCCTAAGCTGCTAATCAGACTGATAGGTCTGTAGCTGGAGGGAAGTATGGCGGGTGCCCCCGATTGACACATTTCCATTGCTTTTATAGTCTTTTCCACCTACATCTCTACCTCTTTTACACGAGTTCGCTAACAATCTATTAAGTCCATAATGGCAAAGTAGGTACATTGATGTTATTTTTAACATTTCTAAAGCATTATTCCACACTAAGTAAAACATAATAAAATTTGAACCCGGAACAGAATTTGAACCCGCGCCTCTTAGATGGTTATTTGTAACGTATTTGTTATTTGTATATGATAACTATTGAACGTATTTCGCACACCGTGTGAGGCGGCGCGACGACCGGGTGTGCTTACACTACCTAACAAAGGTCTTGGTAGCTGAGCCCCTGGTACGTCCGGTATTGACGTTGTGTTGCAATGTGCACTGTTACATTTTGTTTGTTGAGTCAATTTGTTACATGTAAGTCCTTTCGTGAGGATGAATAGTTACTTCTTTTCCAGGTTCTTATGGCGCGTAAAAATAAAACAAAAACGCGATCAAGCGCTCGTTGAAGTCACCCTCGGAGGGTTCCATACGTGTTTCGATTGCATGGATGAATAAAAGTGACAACCTAAAGTTTGCGGGAGTATGCACTTATTTTGTATGGAATGAACTACACATATATGTTTGTAATTATTTTTTTCTATGAACTACCTAAAAAAAATCACTTTTTGGTTTCTCTTTCCTTTATTTGTACTGTCAGTTGTCACTTCATGAACAAATTTCATAGCTGTAGGCCCACGGGACGTACTCTCTATAAAGGTTTTGATAACGCAGTGAATTTCATACAAAATATAGCAAAATCAATTGAATATCTTTTGATTGCGTTGACTTCGAAGTTTGATTTTTTCTGTGCTCCAAGGGAAGTGCTGAAGTCATGAATATTTGAAATTCTTTTTGTAGGTATCAACCTCCACGCGATATTGAGATAAAAGATCTTGCCAGACGAACAGACGGACAAAAAAGTCAACCTATAAGAATTCTGTTTTTTCTTTTTAGCGTACGGAACCTTGAACAATCTGATAAAATAATATATTTATATGAGGTGCGGCCAGTCGTGGCGCAGGGGTACAAACTAAACGCGACTAGTTGTGGCCTCGATCCCCACTTGAGGAAATGAAATATTAATTTACATTTATATTTTAATTTTTTCACTCTGGTGTCGATGCAAAGCACGTGCCTTCAGAGTTAATGTCGGTAAAGTATAAGAATTTTCTTAAGTTACGATTAACAAGGATTCTACTATAACCTTGTGATAGTATCTTATTAACGAAGGTTCCCAAGTAAAACAACTCTATGATTAAAATTTCTGTCTATCATTTATCTTAAGTTGTATCGAAAGTTGTATCGTATGAACATAGTCGGGTAGAAAGAAGACACTTGATGTTACATTGCGTGTTGAGTGGGGGGAACAACGCCGCCTTTGTCTTATCGCGAGAGCAAAGAGTCCCAAATGAGAGTCAGTCTCATAAGCGCCGTATTTAAAGCACGACGGCTCCTCGTTCTCCCAGAAATCCCAAATAGACTCCCAGCCTCAACGGACCAGCACTGGCCGGGATCCCAGCTACGTGATTTCTACTGCAAAGTGTTCGAAATTGGTTTCCAAAGTTGCATAAAAATAAATTAATTAATCTGGTTTAAGAGTTTCATTTAAAGTGTGTAAAAATCACGAAAATTAAAGATTTCTTTCAAATAGGTATATATATCATTTTATACCGATAGAGTATAAAAATTCCATCCACTTCTATTATTAGTTCGATTCACATTAGATTTTCTTTTTACCTTTGATTGAGCTATTAGAGCAAGACGTGAGGAGACGAGTGAGAGGCCGATGCTGAATCAATAAATAAACTACAAAGCAACTGTTGATTGGTTTGTTAGTTTCCTTTTGTTTCCAGCTTGTTGATTGTTCTTCTATACGTATATATATACATTCTAACTGGCCTACATACCTACTGTTCTATTGTATAGACTTATAGAGTGTTAAGGTTTTCTTTCGTTTATATATTATATTAGTAAAAGAAGTAGCTTATCGTAATATATTACAGGAACAATCTTGAAAAAATAAAAAGAAGAATATAGATAATATGTCCTATGAAGATTACCGATATCTTATTTGGTATTACTAGAACCTACGGTTCTAATGTGCAAATAGTATATGAGACTCTCGTGGCGCCTCGGAACATTCGATTTCCACTCGAAGGAATTATTAATTATTTTTTATTTATTATTTTAATGTCTTCGCTCTGGTTATAAGACAAAACGCAGCGTTGAATTCTGCCGATCAACACGCAATGTCTCGAAAATTGGACGTTGTGTGGGGAACGGACTGTTTTAATACTAGGTTCCCCGGCCTACCAGACAATATACAGCCAAAAAAAGTAAGCAAATAAATAAGTAAGATATGAAATATTCCAACGTCCCCAGATCGGGATACAAACTTAGCAACACTTAGTGTCTACTTATTCCAACTGTACATAGAACTGAAATTAGCACGACATGAATTATTTCTTCGCTTGATGTAATTGCCTTTATAGTTAATTACTTTGCCTGCGTTTAATTGCGCCATACAATACAATGTTTACTCTAAATCTGTTCAAAGCCGCTATGTTATTTCTTGCTGCGATTCTAAATGTATGTCAAAGTACTCATATGTAGGTATGTCACAGAAGTTCTATTGATGAAGTGTGTTTTTAATATGTTATAGTGTTTTGCACACTTAGAAACCTTTTTGGAAATCGTAGCGTCGTAGCGTATGTTATAGTGTTTTGCACACTTAGAAACTTTTTTATAAATCGTAGCGGGATTTGAACTCGCCTCTTCTCTGAAATCCTGCAAGCGCAACCATCGTATGCAAGTTATGACCATTTCCACTCAGCACAGTTTCACCGCATATCTCAATGTAACTCAATATCGAAGTGAGACTTTTCTGAATACGATTAGTTACTCCACATCTTCCTTGTATAACAGTTCCAGTGTTCCTTTCTCATTTGGAGAAGAAGAAAGGGAAGAATTAATCATTTCTTCGATTGAAGTTAAATTCCGCTCATTGCTCACTAGGCAAAATTCGTGAAAACTGGACGGTGGGTGGAGAACGGAGTTTCTCCACTGTAAGTTTTCTCTGAATGCCTGTCATCGTGTACGTACATACATATGTTTGAGATATTGTTGGAATTTGATAATAATATAGTATGATGTAACGTAAAAAAATTAAATTGTTAAAGCCGTTACATAAACAAGGAACCACTCATTACCAGAGCGGAGAAATAAATATATTTCAACCCCCGAGAGAGACTGAACGCTATTCCACGGCGGCACATGTACATTCTATATATCTCGATAGTGTTAAGTAGATACCCCTCGAGCAGCGGACGCGCGCGCCGGATGTAGGTCGATCAAGTAATTTAATGACAGTGTTTCCGGTGTATCCAAGCTCCGGTGCTTTTCATCTGCACTCTCTGTACTCTAAGTGAAGCTCTCTGGAGCTCTGGAGCTTCTATATACAGCTTTCGTGATGTGCTCTTTCACTTTCCCTGTCCCACGATGGCTTTCTTTATATATATATATATATATATATATATATATATATATATATATATATATATATATATATATATATATATATATATTTTCTTTAAAATTAAATTAAAAAAAAAAGTGTGTTTTACAGTGTAATTTTTCATAATTATATAAATATATTTTTTTATCTATATATAAATTAGTATTAAGGCACTCCGTTCCACATTTTCCGACTGTTGACCGTTGAGTGGCGGATCCCAACGCCGTACTTATATGTATTCACCGTGGGTTATAAGCTACGTCGTGTTTACAGTCATACACTGGCGTACCACGAATATACCATTCATAATATTTATCGAAATATCATTATAGACCACGAAGTACCAGTAAAATATCAATTACAAGTAACGACTAGTGCGTGAGTACTGACAACTAACTGTTAACACGGAGATTGCGCACATAAACGCTGCCCGTGATGGCGCTGTGCGGGGAAATAGTTACAGCTCGTAAACATAAGCATTTCCTTTGAGTAAGTATCCTTGCATGTATGGTTGTAGTACTACTAAGCGATACGTACGGCGGTAGGTACACGCTGTTTCTTAAGAGTTTGGAAGTGTAGATCGCAATTTTTTAAAGTTTTCTTTCTTTTAAGGAAAAAAGGAACCCTTATAAGATCACTTTGTTGTCCGTCTATCTGTCAACAGCCTTTATCTCAGGAACGCTTGAAAATTTCGAGTTGTAATTCAAACCATACACTCAGGTCTACGTCTGCCGTCCCTTCATTTCTTGAAAAAATCATACTTCTATATTTATTACTTAAAAAAAAGATATGGCCGTTTATGTTAATAATAAGTATTTCGTGTAACACACTATAACTTCCGGTTGACCTAAAATTATTAAGTTTGGCAGTTAGTATTTACAAGTAGTACTAGTTCAGGAAAAATCTGAAAACTATCCATTTGTGGTTAAATCTAAAAAAATAAATAATAGCGTTATAAGGGCGCCGCCCAATTTATGCATATTTATAGGTACCGATTAACAATTCTAGTATAGGTAGGAGATTAAAAAAATATACATCCAATGAAAAAATAATTATTTACTTTTTATCGCTCTGCTAACAAGACAAAACACAAAGTCAAGTTCCACCATTCAACACGCAAAGTCTCGAAAATTGAAAGTGAAAAGCGGAGTGTCTTAACACTATGCTCCATGCTCTCTCTACCCTGTTCTATGCGGGATACAGCTGAAGCTGAAATACAATATTTATCTTGAAGGCGCCGAAATGGCGTCAGCTAATATAATAAAGCTTAATTACTAAACAAACTGTAAACATTTTCATGACACGCGTCGGCTCCAAAGATGGCGGGTGTCGCGCGACGCAACAAGTGCTCGTACAGAACTTATACACGTTGTGTAGGAAAACGATCAAGGATAATAGAGTAATAAGTATTATTAGTATTTGAAGATCCAATAAATATTGGTTCAGGATTAGCTTTCTTTATATCGAAATATTGTACAAATAAAATTCAACCGTCTATCATTTCAAGTTCATATTTATTTACATTTATATTTTCGCAATGCCTCCAGAATTCAGATGCTGTGTGCGGGATACAGCGTGAAACTGATTTTTTATAATTTCCAGGTTTCAAATTTTCTTTTTTCCTTTTTAAAATACCATCTAACATATTTTTTAATTATGCGATAAATCTAGCAATTTTGATGAATTATGATTAAAATATTCTACTGATACTGATTTTATCTGTGTCAGGGCGTCTAGAGCGAACCTCATCTTTCACACTAAAATTAGACTTAAATACCGCATTAGGTCCGTAAACAATTTATTCGCGGCGTTCGTCGAATTTTTAACTTTTTTGTTGTAACATTTAACTCATTTGTAGTGTAAAAATATATTTATTTTTAAACATTTTTATAGTTTTTTAAAAAAACCTTATCGCGAGTAATTTTATGTTAAACAATATTAGTAAATGTAGGTAGGATGCGATACGGCGTCGCGAGATTGTAAGGAGCGGATAGGCGACAGCTCATTTCAATTTCGAACTGCTAGTAAAATAGATTTAAAAAATATCTATTTATTATTTTTTTTTAAATATTTAATTGGTTATATAAACGTATATTGGTTATATAAAGGTACAAGAGACCCCAGACTGGGTAAGTGTTGTAAGATTCATATTTTTAATTATAGTTTTAGTGATATGAGTTTTTTTAGTTTTATATTTAAGTAATTGGTACTAAGTTATATTATTTCAATATTTTGTTAGAATCATGTTGCGGTTCGGTTTGCAAAATCAGACTTAAATTGAAATGTCTGTAATAAAATTACAGGGTCTTTGTACCAGATGACTATAACTTGAAATGGAGAATAGGCAGTAAGAACTTGCCTTGAATATTTTTGGAAATCAAGATGGCGCCGTAACAGAGTGCACGGGTCATGGTCACGGGTCATCACTTTAGTCACGGTTTTTGTACCAGTGTATTATAACTTGAGATGGTGAAGAGACAGTGAAAGTTTGTATAAAGTCTTTTTTGAAAATCAAGATCGCGCCATAACTGAGTGCTCGTCTCGTCCTTTTAGTCACGACAGTAACGTTCTTTTATTTAAAAAGTGTTAACCGTACCATTCGATTTGTGTATAGCCGTGAACCCTTATTTTTTTTATATTCATTTTGTTTTTTAATTATAGTGTTTTACTAAATACCCTATGTATTTCTCGTTTATATAATAATTATTATTACATTGTAATAAAACCTAAAAAATACCGAATTTTTTCGTCACATACGTTCATTTTGCTTGCTTGAAAAACATTTGATAAATGGTGGGAGCTAGTTTTTATTACTTTAAAATTTATCAACTTAATCTCATAAATGTATTATTTGTTACAGAACGCGGCCGAACCACCCCGGCGCCGTCGTCGACGTCAGCGAGAACCCTCTAGACGCCAGCAAAGTATGCTTTTACTTTACTTTAGCTAAGTAACGGATAAATTAACAAGATACTTTAAATATGGCGTTTTATTAATTAATGTAATATGGATGTTTCTATTTTAATTTAACTCGGCGCGATGGTTGTGGCTTAAAATCTCACGTTGGGAAATATTTAAGAGATGTTCTCGAGATCGATCTTTACTGCAACATATTATATTTACATACAATTTTTTTTCCAGTTAGTAATAGCATTTGAATCCGGTCTGGTCGTAGTATGGGACCTCCGAGCGCGCCTCGCAGAGTGGCGAGGTTCCCTAGGTACCGGAGGTCCTGGAGACGCGGTCAGGGCAGCCGCCTGGCAACATGACGGCAAGCTGATGACTGCACATGCTGACGGCGCGTTGGCCACGTGGAGTATGCGGGCACCGAGACCCACGTCGTTATCTTATCCACATGGTAAGACTATACATATTTAACTTAGAGATTGACTGTTGAATATTAAAGGTTATATGTAAAGTTTATGTATTATTTCTCTTTGCATCTCTTGCTGTTATTTGAGGAAGACAGAAAAGCTATTTAGGAAGGCCAGTTCATATTTACAATGTATATATCAAAATCTCTTACGTTACTCAGTAACTGACAGACAAAGCACTTAGAAAGTTTTAATTTGACATGTGAGTGCGATAATCGCCAATGAGAACTTTTCGTAATCTAACTTTGCAAAGGAACCAACTCCTTTACACCAGTAAATTCACTACATAATGTACTTTACCCATTATCACAATATTAGTCCAATCATTTCATGACATGAAAGTGGAGATACACAATGACAGATAGTAGCGTGGATGTCACGGTGAGAAGGAAGAGTGCAAATATCGGGATCCCGCAGGATTGAAAATTCCCACTTTGGTAATATCGAGAATTCAATTCGGGCTACTATTCATTAAAAATGCAAAACTCAGCTTATGCCACGCGGATTGTAACTTATAGATCAAAACTTTAATTAAAAAAATACATAAACTATCTTGTTAAAACATCAACATCTTGGAAGACAGCAGTTTCTTTTGAAAATAAAGTATATTCCGCAATATGCTACTTTGAACTAACGTCTCTTGTATATCCGTGCATGCCTATAGAAGTAATTCAATTAAGGCTACAAGACCTGACCTAAATAAAGCTTTAGAGCTCACGCCAACCAAGATGCACCTCTTACCGTATCGTGCGAGCAAAGTGCATCAAACAACGAGGCGTGTCTCAAGACCACGCTGCACTATTAAATTCTTGCAGAATTACTGAGTTAACTACTTGTCGTGTTCGACTAACTGTGTAACCAGCACAACGGGTTGTCATAAAGTTCGTGTAATAAGATAACTAAATACTAAATAGAGCTTTATTTAGGTCAGGTCTTATATTGTGTTATGCAAAAAAATGCAACAGTGCCTGTTACTTTTATATTTCATTAAAAACTTTAATTAACTTTTAAAAACATGACACAATAGGAGCGAGCGCTATTGTCGGACGGATAGATCCCTCGGGTCGATTTCCCATTCGACTCTTAACTTCCGAGTTACTCCACTCGCAAAGCCCACGAATTTGTTTTTCCGTATTAAAAAAAATATGAAAATTAACTTATAGTAATATAATAAACTGAGACTCGATAATTAAAATATCAGTAACTGTGTTATGTTGTGAGTTTACGTAAACAACAAACTAATATAACTAATTCAAAAAATAATCCTCAGAATAAATTTTTATACAATTTTTTGTATATTATATTATTTGTATAAAAATATTCAAAACACTAAAACATAACAATAAAAACAAAATATTAACATCGATTACGTCCGGAAAGTAGTTTCCACAGATCAAACAAGATAAAATGCTTTACTGTCATTACGTGTTTTTTTTAATTGAAATTTGCAGGTGTTCAAATACTTTAGGACATTTTTAAATATTTTTTTCTCTGACCACTAAGCCATACGTTCTCATCAAGCTACACCAAAAGGTAGGAGATATTTATAAATTTACGCTGCCCAAAGATAATTACTAAGAATTGTCGTCTGGCAATAAAGAATGCTAATAATTAAATATATTTAAACATTTTTAAAGTGTAATTTCACACTTAAGAAAGAAAAATACTTATTTAGAAAACATATAAAAATTTGAATGTAGCGGGACTCGAACCCGCGCCTCCGGGAGACCGTCCAGGTGCTCTGACC
>DWMY01000581.1:0-22539 GCA_018249775.1 Heliconius hecalesia formosus | reverse complement strand
ATAGAACATTTTATTGTACAATATACACTACACTTAAAGGCTAACTTAACATGTAATACATAGATTTGTTCCAAAAATTACATTATTCTATGAAAAATAAAGTAAAGCAAAAAAAAAAAAAGTAAAACAATAAACAATTGCGTAAAAATAAAAATGTTAAGGAGAGTAAACTTTTACTTATATTATAATATATTTAACTACATATAAAAATTAAAACCAATATTACTGTAAAAAAATTTATTGTAAAAAAAAATATTAACTTAGTTACAGTAAACAAAAAAAGGTAAAAACGAGGATTTTAAAATAGCATAAAATATTAAAATTAATAAAAATAACTTACTGAGTATAAAAAAAAAATAATTAAATAGTTAAAAACAAAAACAGTTTAAAAAAAAATAAATAATAAATATTAACTATATTGTTACATTTTGTGATCCAGTGCTCATTTATACACATTATATGTATATTGAATTTTTTAAGAAATAATTCTAGTTCCAGTTCTTTGCCTCTTAGGCCTTGTATATTCTGATGTATAATGTTAAAATTAAATGACCAAATTTGTATACAAAACCCCAATGTACATGGTATAACGAAGGAAATAAATTGTACAAATAATACTTCTATGAAGTATAATGATGTAAGTTCCAGTTTAAACTAGACAATAAGACAACGCATAGGTCATTTAAATTTAACATTATACATCAGAATAGTTTGGTGATAATTGTAATTGTAGTTTTTTAGTAAATGGTCAAAATGTGTCCCATAGAGTTAAAGCTTGGGAAGGTTTTGAAATTCACGCGCACAAATTTCTAGCTTCATGGTCCGTCATTAGAGAACTTAGTATTCCATAGACTTAATAGGACAGTGCATGGGACACAGTTTAAGGGATCCTTTTTACGCATTACCGCTAACTTCAATTTTTAGAGTTTCTTTCTTCATCTAATCAAATTCAAAATTATTTTACTAGTGTTACCTACTAAGTTCGTTCTAGCAATGAATTGATGATAGTTCTAGACAAGCCGATGTCTTTTAGCAAATTATAGAGAGATTTCACTGTTACACCTCCAGCAGCTAGTGTGTACACATTAACCCTAAACCTATTCATGATCAGTTCGTTAGTGAATCCGAAGTCCATATTGACTTTAAAATTATTATTTTTTGGAATATTTGTTCCCATGGAATTGTAAGTTTTTTTTTATCACACGTTTAAGAGTTCAAAAGTGTAGGAAAATGTCTGGTCTTGATGATGAAATATCAACATCCTCACAGGATTTTGTTCTCAAACACGTTTTGAAAATCGCGAGTAAAATAAACATATTAAATCTAAATCCTATTATGAAAATCAAAATATAATTCCAAATAAAATTGATACGTCCGACATAAATAAAATAAAACAAGCTATGCATTTCAATTTGCTTTTTAAATTCCTTTGTTGCAAAACGCTCGCATCGATAATTCAAAAGTGAACACCTTTATTCAATTAATTTAAAATTGAAAATATTATAAACACTGTGCAGTTTTCCACTGCCTACCCTGCTATGTATGGGATGCAGCGTGAATCTAAAGAAACATTATTTTAGATTCACGTTGTTTCATATTTATTTTTAAGGTTTTTCATTTATTTCTTAATTACAAGTCTCAGACGTGGAATTATAAAATTTAAGAACCAATAGCAGTGCATAGCAAAACCCGTCATAAAAAAGCACTAACCATGAAGTTCCTTCATTTATAATTATAAAATACTTCAGTTTAAATTTACAATGTACCTAGTTAAATAAATAATAAAAATACTCACTAAAAGGTCATGCGATTAACCGCTTTGTCATTTGTGACATTTGCATAGGGTTCTTGATAGCCGATGGCGATGTCATGAAACTTTATATCTTTCTTGTGAAAGTAAAGTGAACAAGCAAAATATAAATCCATATTAAGTTTTACGAGCTTCAAGCTTTTTCCTGCATAAAATGGCCTGCAGAGACAGTGCAGTGCCAAGGCACTTCGTTCTTCACTTTCCGGCCGAATTTTTAAACATCGCTTGTAGAGTGGCGGAACTACACCGCGTTTTGTAAAGAATTAATGAACTTGTTGGGATCAGATTATACTACACGTATAATTTATTTATTTTTATTTAATTTATTCAGGGTAATATTTTTATTAAAATATTTATGTCGAATAATCAAATATATAATAAGACAGTAAAAATATTTTGTCTGTACATTTAGTAATTTTGACTGAAATGGATAGAGGGACACTTAAAAAGAATAATAGAAAGCAAAAAGCTTTTTTTTTAATTTCTTGTCTGTCTGTCTGTTGATACGTATGGTCATATATTTCTCTGAAAGTACTGAACCGATTTACTTGAAAGTTTCACCAATTGCTTTGTTTTAACTCAACTTAAAAATTAAAGTTTGTTTTATCAAAATCGGTTCATAAAAAAAAGTTATCATCATTTGAATGAACTCGAGGCATTAGTTTGCCTGTGAATGTTATATAGCAATCGTGCTAGTAACATTCCTGGCTAAAGAATGACATTCGAAACGTCTTGGTTATATGACTGTTGATAAAAATATATATTTTTGAAGCACTATTATTGAATTAAAAAATTATTATTGAAAAAAAAAATTGAATTGTTAGTGGAGATTACCTTCATAAATCATAACAGTTAAGTTTAAGTCGTAATTAATTCAACACAGAGATAAAGAACGATTTGATCTGGAAAGAAATATCAAGTAAATACAAAGATTTTTTGGTTCGTTCGTTCGTTTGAAATGAAAAGAAAGGATGTTTTTAGGCATTTTTATATAGATAAAAATGCCTAAAAACATCCTTTCTTCGTGTACACTGTTATAATTACATATTTACCAATTGTACATTTAGCTAATATTATAAAAAACTAATTTAAAAAATTACGATAATGTTGTAAAAAAATATATTAGAATATTACAGATTAAAGTAATAAAAAATCATATTAGAAGTCATTTTAGTAGTCAATCAATTCTGCTTATTAAATCAATAATCATGTAGTTTAAGCGGGCGAAGCCGGTGGCGAGTCGCTAGTGATATATAAAAGGAAATCGTGTGAGCGATTTTAAGTTAAACGCAGAAGAATTGCTGCATCCGTAAACAAGTTTCGAAAGAAGGATCCAATTTGGTTTTACGGCACGATCTCTTTCGGAACCGGTCGCTGTCAGAAACAAATCAGTGCACTTCACGCGTGATTTTGTTTTATTTCGCAATACAGCATGGGTATTTTTTTCCAAAAATATTGAAATGTGGTATTTTATTGTAGTAATATATTTTTCTTTTTTATTTGACAGTCATAGAGATGGAAAAAAGGGAATTTAAAATATTGTAATAGTAATTTAAAAAAAATCTAATTGATGTTTTGTAAATTTATTTTTATTTTGTTGCTTTAATAAAAAAATCACACTATCCCCGCACACATTAGGCAGATGGAAGAAATGGAAATATTAATAAATAATAATTAATTCCCTCGAGTGGGTATGAACTATGAACTGTATATAAGTGGAAATTACAACTGTCGCGTTACAGTTACACCCTTGTGCCCCTGCGCCACGACTCGAATTATTTATATTTTTTTCTTCAGTTCCATTCTTCTTTGTTTTTATATATTAATTAAAAGTCACAAAAATTCGTAAATATCACTTAGTAATAAAGGAATTTTGTAAAATTCTCTAAAAAATTACAATTACAAATATAGTTAAAACGAAAATGAAGAATTTATTATTAAATAACAATTTAAATATAATAATAAAATACAATATAAACCTCGACCAAAAGTAGCTGCAGTATAGTCGAAGCAACCACTACGTCGACACCTAAGCTAGGTCGTTGTGTATGTACTACGTAGATCGTACTCGTTTCCCCTAGTTTGACATTCATCCAGCAACTAATCTCATTCTGAGGCGTAGCGGCTCCATCATTGCAACAACGCTAACTGAATTTTGTTCAGAATACGAGCACGAGCCATCGCCGCCACCGGGGGAGGTCACTTGTTAACTAAGTCCTTGTTCACGTGTACGGTGCTTCCGATAACTAATGTTGAATACTGTTAATTCTGTAACACTACACCTAATTTATAACAAGAAATATTTTACTTTTTATAGAAAACTAATTTTTTAAAAAAACGGAAAAACCTGACCATAATATCATTTTTAATTTACAATTAAACCATGCATATTCACCTCGTACAAGTAATTCCCATGTCATAAAGTTATCAAGGAAGACCTCTAACTGTACAACACGACGGAGAAGCTATTAACAATGTCTTAAGTAAATACACAACCCGTACAATATGTTAAACGTGGGTAATATAGCTGAATAGCATGTTACCAGGATGGAGAGACTGGCTGTCCTTTGTTCAGCAAAACGATCAAATTTACATAGATCCCGATGTCGGTGACCGTCTCGTAAAACTTATATCTTGCGTTGCAAAAGTGGTTTTAGTTTCTGTTTTTTTGTTACTTTTGATCAGAAAGTTTAAATGATAAATGTTGTTTTGATGCTTAGGTGTTGTAGATTATGTAATTATTTTACTTTTCGGTTTTTTAGATGAATTACTTCTTTTTGCTATCAACTTCTACTTTGCGTAATATAAGCCGCTAATGAAATAAAGCTAATTTAAGTTCATAACGACATTTCAAGACAATATATTATGTTTTTTTTTTGTATTAACGCAACTGTCATTTGCGAAATCGAAAATGAAATACTGTCGAAAATTCGATTGGTATAATAATTATTTTTTTGTTGCTTAAGAATAACATTAGATTAAAATAATCCAAACCAAGTAGTCAAAATTAGAAACTGCCATAAACCATATATATAATCGAAATAAATTAAACATAGAAAAGCCAAAAGATAAAGCTAGATAGATAAAGCTTCTAAAACCAAAAACAGACCAAATAACAATACAGAATTGATATTAATTGAAAGAAATAGATCTCTAACATGGGATGCCTTTTACAGTCTGACCAAAAACGTGTAATTTGCTCCGATTCCAGACGCCTTAATAAACCCTAATTGACAATTGCAGAGAGTTTTAGTCTCGAATACCAATTACAATGGAAGTAAAAATTTATATTGCATAGATTTAATCGATATTTAGTGTTATTAACCTCTGACGCAAAAGGAGGGGTGTTATAAGTTTGACGTGTCTGTGTGTGGCACATTAGCTCCTGAATTAATAAATCGATTTGAGTGATTTTTTTTAATCGAAAGTTTTGTTCTTCGCTTTGGTTCCTAGCTGTAGTTTAGTAGAGCCACAAGCGAAGCCACCAAAATGAAGTAGTGATATTTTTGGTCAAGGATTTTTTGAAATTTAAAATTTTAATTTTGTTAAAACTAATACAATAACATTGCTATAATAAATAAAATGATTGACAAAAAAGTTATTTTATTACGAGTTGTATTCGTAAGTTATGAAAAATGTCTATAGCTTATGCTTTCTAATATTATTTAAAAAAACCCCTTAGTAGATTAGGTTAATGTTGTTTAAACAATGTTAATAAGTAATTGTAAGAATAAACGTTTTAAGTGTAGTGTGTCTATTTACTTAACCAATCTATTTTGATAGGCAAATGTGATTTTTTGATATTCCGCGCTTTCTAATCGCTTCCGCTAACTTAGCAGTTTGCAATCTTATTTTGGGTTAAGTTTCCACTAGAGGAAATTAATCTTTTGTTTTTCATTTCTTCGCTTTGGTCAAAGCAAAGCGTGGCGTTCAGTTCCGCACCTCATCAAGCAATGCGAGATTGAAGCAATGAGAGAATGCATCCAGAGAAACTAGGTTCCCTCTCCCGAACCTGCTACATGCGGGAAATAGCGTGTGTGAAAAAAAAATCGTGCGGCAAGCAACAGTCTAATGAAATGGAGTGTCTTGTTAATGTCTCAAAATATTATATAACTGGCGCAGGGATACATGGATGGGGCGGCTACGCGCCGGCAGTGAGTTCGATCCCTACTCGGGGGAATGAATTGTTATTTATTAATATTTTCATTTCTTCGTTCTAGCACCAGCGCAAAATCACGGATGTCCACCACTCAACACACAAAACCCGACGTTGAGTTCCCACACTCAACGTGCAATTTCTAAAAAAATTGGAGAACGGATTTGTTTAACACTAGGTTCCCCCTCTGTCTATCCAACTAAGCGGGAAAATGCATGAAGCTTTTTTATCATTCTTCTTTATTTGCTAAACAATTTAATCCCTCGAGGTAACTTTCACATCAAATTACTTTTTTAATATAATTAGTAAAATAAAAAAATAACCAATCAATTATTATACAAAATAGAGAGGAGGTGCAGACGGAACTGGTAGGTACATATGTAGCTGTTAGGACGTTATAATCCTGTTATTGGTATGTTGGCAACGCATCCAGCGCTCTGAGCTGGCCGCCAGCCAGAGAGTAGCTCGCGATTACGTCGCGCTGAGATCAATGGATATGTCGGTTAGACCTGGAACTGCTATAAGTCTATATGGCATCCCATGCAAGCTATTTATATTGAGTTTTATGGCTTAGAACTAGTATTAATATATATCTATTAACAACAGTACAGACATACTACATATTTTACTTATTGGTTATTTTTTTGTAGAAAACATGTAAATGTATTATATAGAATACAATTAGTAAAACCTACACATATCTTTAATGCGAACGTGTTAAAACAATCCAATAACCCATGTATATATTTAGTTATTAATTTTGTCGCGTCACATGTGGGTTCGATCCCCATTCGGGGGAATGAATTACTATTTATATTTTTTTTTTAAATTCTTCTATCTGGTTCCAAGGCAAAAGCCAAAAAGGCCGCTATTTAACACATTCCGGAATAAAGCGTAAAAACTGAAAAAAAAATGTCTTTACTACTCCTGTCGTAACTGCTGTTTTAATTACACAAATTTAAAAGAACCTACTTAATAATAGCTCAGTTTAACGAAAGGATGCAGTTTGTTTATTCAATTTTGAATTCCATTCAACTTTATTGCTCCTAACTTCCCGAAACCCGAGCCGCGCTCAATATAAACGTCCACTGAAGAAAAGTATGCAGGAGCACAAAATAAAGCACAAAACTGCCGTAATAGTGCACCAGCAATTAAAATCGATTGATCGTTTGTACGTCCTCTTCCTAAGTTGACTTATTGCACAGTCCTTACTCTCGAGTCTCGATTCCGAATAGCTAGCGTAAGGGCTTTTGTAAAAGTTTTAGTTTTCCATTGCATTCAAACTACAACACATGTGTTCTAAACTACTATTTCAACATTTATTCTATTTGTTTTTATGCTTCAAAGCACTATTGTTGCATTTTGTATAAAATTTGCCGCATAATCAAAACCTATACTTTCCATGAACCTACAGTTATTAAATTTTGTATACAGTAAGACCTTATTATACAAGCAAAATGAAAAACCGAAATATAAAAATTTATAAGTATTTCAAAAAAAATAATTACAAATTATAATATACATATCATGTAGGGGAGAGGGGGGTAGCTTTGAACAGGGGCACCTTTGAAAATATGTGTTAACAGAGCTATTTTAAAAAGAAATTTTGGTAGATTTTTTTTGATTAGTGGCAGCAGGAACCTGCACACGTATCACTTGTCACTGCTGATATATGAGAGCCAGTTAAAAAAATAATTATTTTGTATTTATTTATGATTTTCATTTTCTATCCTTTAGACATTCCCGCTACGGTGGTACATATGTCATACAAAACATGAAGTCTATATCAGATAATGAGTTAATATGTCTTAAACCATTAAACAAAATATCTAATTTAGATTTTAATGGTAGTAAAAAGTCTAAGTTAGTTAGACCTAAGAACAGACAACCTGTTGAAAGTGGCATATTGGAAAGGGGATCACCTTTTGCTATAAGGTATGTTTATGTGTTTCTTGTATGATTTTATAGTTTAAAGCTGTATCTCGCATATGGGAAGGTAGACTGAGGAAACCTAGTGTTAAGACACTCAATTCCCACTAAATTTACAAGGCATTACATGTCTAATGGTAGAACTCAATGTTACACCTAGCGAAGTTACCAGAACAAGGAAATGAACTTAATAAGTAATAATATGATGATTATTTGTTTATATTAACTTGGTATTATAGATAAAAAACGTTTTGTGCAAGTAATTTTTATTACTTTGATGTTATGTAAATTTAAAAAGTATAACCAGCATTATTTTTGAGTATTTTTCTTATAAAAAAATTATAACAAATATGTTTATTGACTGTTTTTTTATATATATTTATATTTTTCTTTGTATTTAAAATATATATTTTTTCAGATTATTCTTAAAAGAGTTTTGCATAGAATTTTTAAATAGTTCATATAATCCTTTAATGCATTACGTGAAAGATGTATTGGTAAGAGCGAAAGCGCAACAGAACGATGAATCATATTACTTGTGGGCTATGAAGTTTTTTATGGAGTTCAATAGAGGACATCATTTCCAAGTTGGATGAGTTAGGTAGTATACTACTGCTGCCTTATCTTGAGAATCAGAACTGATTATTATAGAATCAGTACATCCAAGATATATAATGAATAATGTTAATGGAGGCATTTAACAATGTAACAAAAGCAAAATAATGATTTTTAATATTTTTGGTCTGGTTTGTCCTGTGTTTATTCAAAATAATCTCAGAATTGACTTAATTATTGAATTGAATATTAAAAAATATATATATTTTAGCGAAACAATGTCAGTGCCGATGTTCCATTACGTACAACAACAAATGGAGAAATATTACGACATGATTAAAGTTGAGAAGAAGAAATTCTCCACTTGGGTGAGAAGACTACACCTCGCTCTTAGAGCTTATAAGGAACTTCTGAATACATTACTTGCTATGGACAAAAGTAACGATACAATGGTTGGAGAATCTGCTAAAGTGTTGAAAAGTAATATTTTCTATGTGTTGAAGTATAGGGAGTTCATTTTGAGTATATTTCTGAACTATGATGAGAGTAAGATGCCGAGGTGAGGGCTTTTCTGTTATTTAATTCTGTTTTTATTTTTGTTCTATGTTAGAAGAAGAAATTATGTTATATACAAAAGAGTTATAATACTAACTATAATACTACTCTACTAAGACTCTTCGACTAACTGCTAGGGATAAAGCGTGAAGCTAGTTTTAGTTATAAAAATTTAGTTATAATAAAATGTTACTTAGCTTAAAATATTTAGATAAATAAAAAAATAATCATTTTAACACAGTCTTAATGTAAATTATATGAGTACTGCACAGACCACGGCACTTTAGGTTATTTATTTTAATAGTTATTAACAAAAATATTTTTTTGCAGATCATATTTAGTAGATTTGATAGAAACAGTTCATTTCTTCCTTAAAATGTTAGAGCACTATTGTAAGAGGAGAGGGTTGGTGGTGCAGAAGAAAGTGCGTAAGAAGACCAAATCTAAAAGTAAGTCATATTGATTATTATTAAATTTCATTTACTTTGCAATATCAGTATTAATATTAGAAACGAATCATAATCTCATATTAGAATTTGTTTGGTTGAATACACTAATCTCAGGAACACTTAGTTTCAATTGAAAAAAAAAACGTTTTGAATTGAGCAGTTAATTTATCGAGGAAGGCTATAAATATGACACACGTGTCATACACAATAAGGAGTTATTTCCATTAGAAGCTAGTTTGTGCAATACAACCGAGTATATATATGTATAGATTGATGAAACAAATAAATAATAATAATAACATACTTTATTCAAGTGACCAGTGACTCATTTTGGTTAGTAAATAATATTTCTTACAGACTAGGTTAGTTATTATTACTTTTTAAATAGATGTTACAATGCCCACGAATCATCGCTGCCCCGTCCCGTTCGCAACGGAACAGCAATGGTTCATGTATATGCAATTTAGTCTATTCGATATCATATTCCGTATACTGTTGACACTGCCCCGTACCCGACGCATCAGAGACCCGCATCTTAGCGAACATCTCTGAGGCACTGCAGTATCGAGGTAGCCCCATCGGCATCCTGAACGCGTATTGTACTGAACGCGGAGAGCGCTAAAATTTAAAATTTAAATGATCGAAATGAATGATAGTTAAATATGAAAACGAAGTTGAAAGCAACTACAACGCAACGCGCAGTGCACTTGCTCATTTGATTTCTTTATAATTAGCACGCTTAGTATTCAACTCGTTAAGAACTTAAGATGTACGAAAACTAACTTATTCATACTAAAATATAAGATTTTAGGTAGCAAATTGCTTTACTTTGTGAATTAAATTTTAAAGTAAGATTCTAATTAAAAATACTACTGTGGATATGATATGTTGTGAGGCACAGCGTCTGACTGTAAAAGCGACGGTAGTGGGTTCGATTCCTACTTGGGGAATGATTATATATTGACGTTATTTTCGCTTCTCCGCTCCGGTAAGGAGAGCTCGGCGTCGAGTTGAGCCGCCACTCAGTACGTAATGCCTCAAGGATTTGTTGTCTTATCACTATCCTCTCTGCATATCCTGCAGTATGTGGGATACAGTTTGAACCTAAAAAAAATAATATATTGTCTTGTATATTTGTTAAAAGAACAAAAGCCACGCGTGTCCAAGCCGACACCGCTACAAATACCGCAATGGGAGCAAGTGAGGCCTCAAATGGCCGCAGTATTGAGTTCTGGTATAGAAGAGTGTCCGCCGCCTTTCGACGCAGCCTCTGACGTGCCTATTGAACAACAAAAGTGAGTGTTTTATTTTCTTTAGCCCCAAAGTAGCAGTGAGTGGCGGAACTCAACGCCGTGCTTTGTCTTGCTACAAGAGCGAGGAGATGAAAATATTTAGTAGGTAAGTGGGAGCCGAACTCACGACCGTCGCGATCGCAGAGCAGTCTCGCGTTATGCTGCTGCGCCACAAAAGCCTCTATTTTATTATTTGATAAACTTTAATAAATATTTGTTTCTATTGACATAACCTAAATAGACTCTATCTAACATTTTATAACAATTAAGTGTCAAATAGTTGATGTATTCCACGTCTATAGAAGAGTAGAGAAGAGAAAATTAACCGTCCAGGCACTTCACTATATCTTCCGTCTATTTAAGATGCGTGATTGCTGTAAAAAAGGAAGAAATAGCGTAACTTCAATATTTCTAAATTGGGAATCTAACCCATTACCCTCATATTTACAATCAGACTTTATAGTTTTAAAGCAATTATTTAATTAATGTCGAAAATCATATTCAAATCTAGTACTTTTATTATTTTAGCCGTCAAAAAAAACCCGTAAATCAATACATTGAAACACAGTCGACTTCTAAAACTTAAAAGCTACCGATTCAAGAAATCAATCAATTCAAGAAATTCAAAGATGAAAAAGTTTCGATATTTTATTTTCAAAACGAATTCCTTCGTAAAAATACGATTCGAACCGTCTACATTTCATTAGGAAGATGCAACGTTACGTTTGAAATAACGAAGTAGCTTATTTAGATATTAAATTTTCAAGTGTCCTTGATAGAGGCGTCTGGACCGAGGACATATTTTTTTTTCTTTGGAAGTAAAAAATGTTATTTCAAAGTAGGTACGTACTTTGTAAGAAAATTTAAAATTTTAGTTTATTTTTCAGTTTTACTCTGTATCCCGCATATAGCACGGTAGGTAGAGGGAACCTAGTGTTAAAACTCAGTTCCCTACTTTCTGAGGCATTGTGTGTCGAATGGCGGAACTTTTGCGTTGCTCCAAGAGCGAAGAAAGTAAAATATTAATAAATACGAGTTCCAAGAGAATCGAACCCACAGCCGTCGCGTTAGAGTCACAAAAATCACAATATTTTAGTGTTACGCTTATAAACTTATAGTGTTATTCTTTTTAACTCCGACTTCCGTAAGAAAAAAACAGTCGAATTGATAACCTCCTCGGTTATCAAATCGACTGTTTTTTTATTACCTCAGAACTTTTGACTGGGTGAACCGATTTTGTAGATTTTTTTTTATAAACTTGGTGCTTCGTGTGGTCCCATTTCAATTTGGTCCATTTCTGATAATGGTATCCATGAGAAAATCATATACATAAATCTTAAATTTGCATTAAGTATGTGCGCGACAAATGGATGAATAACTCAATATCACGTCAACCGATTTCGATGATTCTTTTTTTATTAGAAAGGTGTATCCTTTCTAATAAAAAATAATTTTTTCAAGGATAGTTTGGTTAGGTTATGATTATGGGATTCGGTGGAAGTTGATTTTTTTGTATTAAAAATTGTTTTTGTACTCAAGTTTGTTTTTTTAAATTACTCTTTAATTAATATTTCAGATTAATATATCAATGATAGGTGATTGTTAACGCTATATGTACGTAAATGTCACTTTCCGTATATTGTAGTCTACCAACACTATACATGCTTAGTGATTTCGTCAGAGCAAATTTCGAGTCAAAATACTTCGCTCTTCGTCTTCCGTCTGTCGAACATATCGCGTTTACGTATTGATACCCACAACTAACAACAAACATATAAAATAATCTCTTAAGCTGAATTTGGATTTACGACTGCCATATAAAGTCACCCCTACAATAGCGTCGAATAAATAAAATATATATTTTTTTTATAGTAATCTCCTTAAACTTATATATTTATTAGTAGCTCTAACTGTAATAAAATTTCGCAAGAGTGATTATTTTTCGATCTCGTTCGTTTCAGAGGGCTCAATCCAATTTCTTTTTAAGTCTTTAAATTACTATTAATGTTATTTATATTTAGTTTTGCATTTGAAATATCAAAATGGTTCATACATAGATATATATTACATTTTTAAGCTTCACGCTGTATCCCACACTTAACAGAGTAAGCCGAGGTAACCTGGGAACCTAGTTCTTTTCCCCACATTACTAGGCGGCTATATTTTGTTTTTTTTTTTTCATGAAAATAGTGTAATTGTCTAGAACGATCGTGGGTTCAATTCAAAAAGTATAAACAATATTATATCAGCATTACCAAATAAAAAAAAGTAGCAACAGTTTTAAAGACGTCATTAGAAAAGTATTGGTGCAAAATAAATAATCAATATAATATAAAACACACCAATACTATTTCTTCTAATAATCCATCGAACGGGCACTGTAGTGAAAGTTTTCTATTAATCTAACATCAAAGTAAATATCGTGGATGCTTCAGAGATTTCATAAAGCCCTAAGCTTAAATTTATTACAGCGTTCAGTCCTGCCTGTCTGGTCGAGACATTTCTATGTGATTCCACAAGTTTTAGGATTACTGTCTTTTGTTTTCTTGTTTTTAGGTAATTTTGAAAATATTGTAAAGTATTTTAGATATGTTTTTTATTTTTTTTAGAACCTAGTGTTAGTACATTCTGTTCCCCACTTTCCGCCGATTTTTTTTTCGTTTTTCGTTGAGTGGCGGAACTCAACATCGGGCTTTTGCTTTGGTGCCAAAGCGAAGAAATGAAAATATTAAATAAATAATAATTAATTCCCACAAGTGGGTATAGTACCAACACGTACGTCACGGCCTCAATATTCTTTTTGGGGTGTAAAATTTCAGTTGATGCGTTATAAGTAGTAAGTTATAAAAAAATGTTTTGTTGATTGAGAAGCTAATCTCGAACTACAATATAATAAAATATTATATAATAATCCAGCCGTTGAAATAAAAAAAAATAAAGTGTGTCTTTTGACTATCAGATTAGATATCGATTTTTTTATTATAAAATTGCAGTAAGAGAATAACGAAATTAGAGTATAAAACATGCTGAAATATTTTTATTGCTGCAAGACAAAACGAGGCGTTGATTGTTCACTGTTGACTCACCACGTAATTATATTATTTGAATTATCAAACTATATTTTTATGTTGCTGGGTTTTTTCTGGCTGAGAAAAAACATTATTCTTAAATTTTAAAAGTTTATTCCATTTTTTTTTAATACTTATTACGTTTAATACTTATCGTAAAAATATTTTTAGAGGAGATTGTATGAAGAAAATACAAAAACTAATGCGGGACCACAATTATGAAGATGCCGTCGGTACATTCCGAGCCACGAGGTGAGTTTTCGTTATATTTAATTTTTGCATTCAATTGTTTAATTAACACTTTTAAATAAGACTTAGTTTTTTGCTAAAACTAAAACTAAACAAATATTATTCTTATTAGTTTTATAAATAATCTTTTTAAGTTGAAAAATCTGTTTAAATATAAATCATATACGTACGCATGCAGGCGTGCTACAGAAAAATGATGACTTATTCCTGCATATTCATTCCCTCGAGTGGGAATCGAACTCACAACTGTTGCTTTTACAGTCGCAACTTGTGCTTCATAGTTTTACATAACATTTTGCTTTACACAAAGAAGTGTGGCCTGAAGGGGGGATATTTGGTGCGAGCGATATCAAAGAAGATGAAGAGCTAGATATGCTCGAGACTATCTACGACACGGACTTGGGAGTGGACGCTGGTATGTATTGTTTCATGTTTTATATTATGTTTTTTTTATTTCCCAAACATGGCAGTAATTTTGTAAATATTTTTTTTTCTTAATTTTCCATGTACGAAATATGATTACATTTGTATAACTATAATTAATGATAGTTTTGTATACCGAGGTCGTTGTGGCGCAGTTGACTGTGAACGCGATAGTTGTGGGTTCGATCCCTATTCGGGGGAAAGATTAAATATAATCATTTTCAATGCTACGCTCAGGTTAACAGTAGTACACAATGTCTCGAAAATTGGACGGAAAGTAGGAAACGGAGAGTGTTATTAAATTAGGTTCCCTTTGTTTACCCCGAATTAAGGCAAAAAAAACGTGACTAATAATGAAAAAAATATGTCCTCGTCCTTTTAACAAGATGAAAATATAACGAAGACTTTAAATTTCATAATTAAAAGACAACACTTCATATATATAAGTATACAAGAGGCTCGTCGCAATGAAGTATATGAATTTATAAAATAATTCTAATTTGTACTTGACTCGGACTTATAGAACAATTAGTGAAAAAATATTAGCAGAGGAAGAGCGGAGTGGTACTTGCAAGTTTTAAATGATAGTTTACATTTCAAATGATAATGATTAGTTTTGATATATTTGTTAACTACAATGTGCTTTGTTAATTATAACGTGTTGATAAAAATCATCAGGTAGGTAAATAATTTCAGAAATAGAGTCGTTAAAACCATAAAAACATTTGTTAATACTGACCCCGCGTCTGGGGTAAATACAAATAAAGCTGGGGTTAGTATTAACGTAAGGGGTACATGGGGACATAGACTAGAATTCTGTCAAATATTAAAATAAAATGCTATATACGTTTTAATGTCTTTATGATTACACAAATCAGTACTTTTTATATTACTTTCTTTTCTATTCTTTAAAATCTACATTAATTAAAGGTGTTCAATGTAGGTACATGCACAGTCTATAAACAAATGTCTAAATTAATATCAACTTTTTTGTCTTAGAGAATCTTTAGGTATCCTTTTATATAATATACAAATATTAAACACAGCTCTTAAACTTAATCTCTAAAGATATATTTATAACTTAATCTTAGACAGTCATTAGGTATCGTAATAAGTAAATAAGCTACAAATGTTAATACGCAAATTTCTTGACATCATCTGGTAGCAGTCCAAAATAAATAACAATTTTTTTTCAAATACTGCCATCATTGCTTCTTTTTCCACTCCATTTGATAATTTCAGCTGCAAGGATCATTTTGATCGTCACTCCACAAGTCATAGAAAATAAAATAATCAAAATAATCACATACAAAAAATATATAGTGTTACTGATGATAAAATAAAGTTTGATTTTGTATAAAGTTTAATTTGATTCAACAATTAAATTTATCTTAAATAATTTTTGCAAGACATAAAACAACTATCACAAGCGACGGCCAACTGTGTATACATACAGTGTTCCTAAACCGCGTATCATATTTTTAACTTTTCACGTTTAGCAAGAATAAGCTTGTTAATTCGTACCTCCGTTAGAACCAACCCCGCTCTCCCCTAATAGTTACACTTTATATGAAAATTAGGTTTCAATTCTGCTTCATGATTTCCAAGCGCAATACTACTTTTTATATACTAAAATTAAGCGCACTTATCTCAGGAACTACTTGTACAAATTGAAAAATATTTTTGTATACCTTAGTCCATTTACCGATGAACGCTATACTCTACATTACATGTCGTACATCGTTTCGTAGTGGGTTACACCCACTGTACCTACGTATAGAACTCACAATTTTCACAATTCTATTTGACCATGCAGTCAAAGCTTCGAATAAAAGCTAGCATAGCATTTAAATTCCTGTATAAAAAAATATTCACATTATAATATAATGTAATATTGTATTCCATCGTTTTAACAGAATTAAGATCACTTTAATTTGGTTTTATTTACAGTTGAAGAAGAACCACAAGAAAATTCAGAATACGATGAAGATGGTAAGATTTCTTTTTATATATATTTTTTTTATGGTTTGTCTTTCTGATGAAAGTTCCCGTTTTGGGAATCAAACATTAAGTTTACTTTTACTTTAAAAAATATCATATTTAGTTTCCTTTCATATGGAATATAAAAAACCTGATATAAAATAATAAGACTTATTGTGTTATAAAAAAATTATAATATGTCGATTTTCTTAACACTAGATGAAGAGGACGAATAAGAAAAGTCGACAGCTGTCGTTGAGACGGATTTTGATTTTCAAGATTTCGTTCTAAGGTCAGTTTTTTATTAAGAATCACACTGTATTCCGCATATAGCAGGGTGTGCAAAGGGAGTCTAATCTAGTAAAACTCGCCACTCAATACGCAATGCCTCCGAAATTTGGCGGAAAGTGGAGAACGGAGTGTCTTAACACTAGGTTACCTGCCTACCCTGCCGTGTGCAGAACATAGCGTGAAGCTATAGAATAAAAATACACACAAAATGTCCCAAAAAGCACCTATTTATGCTCATCGCTGCGTACAACGTCGTTTAGCCTTTGACGTTTGAAGTATCACATTAAAACTGAAGAAACATAAAGAAAATTACAAACCGTATCATATGATTGATATCAAAAGGCACTTTAAAGTGAAATCCAAACGCGACGAGCAAGTACGAGTAGAGACTGTCCCATACAAGATACGTACATGTGAATTTTAGGTTTATGCTCTTATCTTCGATTTATCTTTCATATCGTACAAAAAATATAGTTTTTGTTGCTCAATTGATTAGGTGATTGTTCCTATGAAAGTTGTATGCCTTTTCTAAATGTTATTTAAAATATCGTTTTTTTGTCAATCTTGCAGTTGGTCCTTAGTTATTGTATTTCTTCAGATAACTACTACAGCTATTATATACTGGGAACATCATCAGAATAACAGTTGTATCTCATTTTCCGTCAGTAATGGAAGTTTTATAGATATAAATATTATGTATGTAGGTACTTACTTAATGGTTATATTTTTTAGCTTCGCGTTTCATCCCGCGTAATCCAACATATGATAAGCCACTCCTTTCTCCGCTCTCCGACCAAATAAATCATACTTATCTCACCAAAGCGGTAAAACTGAATGCTCGATGCTCTCGATACTTGTAATAAGTTACCTACAATCGGTAGGTTCTGCCATCACCGAGTAGTGAGCGCGTGTGTGTGTCTGTTAGAGCAATACCTCCAGAACTCGACGCACACGAACCACTGCTCCGTCAAGATGCTGCACAGAGTCGCGCGGGACTGCAACCGACCGGCCATCGTGTTTCAGGGCACTTTGTTCGTGGTGTTCCAGAGGCTGTTGAGCGACCCTGGGCCGTTGTTTGAAGTCACATTTTATTTATATTTATTTATTATATTCAATTGTTATTGATATATGCGATCAAAATGTGGAAGACGTAGATTTAGAAATTAGTAAAACCATACATTTTAATAAAAAAAAGGATTTATTTAAATGTATTAAAAGAAGAAGCCACACGTGCTATTTATTATAAACACGACAGGTTTGGGTTCTGTTTCCAACCGAGGTTCCCTCTGCCTACACTGCTTTGTGTGGGATAGAGCGTGAAGCAAAAACTAAAAGTTCTCCTAAGTTTAAGACACAATGTACCTACTTGTAGACAAAATATTAATTTCACGTGTAAGTCGAAACGACCCATAACGGCCGTGATGTAAGTATTGAATATTTTATTAAAATTTTGCAGGAGACCCTCTCCCTGGGAGTGATATGAATCTTTCATATAAAATAAAGAACATATGGTCTAAAAATATTTTTTTAATTTATACTTGAAAGTTTTACCAAAATATGTTCAGCTCTATATAAATAGATAAAAAGTAACAACACTATTTATAGAAAGTGTATATTTTGAAGTAACCCATAATTATATTAATGTTATCTTTCAATATGTATATAGAGAGTCTTGGCGCAGCAGCACAGCGTGTGACTGCACACGCGACGGTTGTGGGTTCGATTTTCACTCGGGGGAATGAATTATTTTCTTTTCCGTCATTTAACACGCAATGTTTCGAAAATTGCGTAAAAAGTGTTCAACGAGATTCTCCTCCTACCCAGCTACATGCGGGATACAGCGTGAAGCTGAAAAAAATGTAAATGTGTTTTAATGGCATGATGGTTCAAGTTTATTTATAAAAATATTTCTTCCTAACTTTAGTAAATAAAGGTATTTTACATATTGCAGTATAAATATTACACTTAAAAAAAAATATAATATTAAAATCACATACATTATCTGGTAGGATGTGATAAAAGCGACTTTAATACTGCCTTGTAATGGCTCAAAAGTTGTAACATCGTAGCGGAGTTAAGCCGGATTTATATTATAAAGCTGCCATGCTGAATTCGTTTCATAACATTGGTTTAAAAGCCAATTTTATATGTTAATTTGTTTTATATCTTTTTTATGTTTATATGTTCTACATAGAAATAGGACTTAATGAACTTTTGATTTTTCTGTATTATATTTATTTGAAAAAGAATAGTATAAGAGAGAGTCGTTTGGCACCGATTTTAAATGCAATACAATGTTTTATGTCGTTTTCACTGTTATTGTTCAGTTTAGTATAGTGTAGTGGTTCAAGAGGACACTTTATATTCATAATACATGCATTTTAAAGGCATAAGTGAGACGATGACAATTTCAAAATCTTGTAATGCAATGCTTAAAGACAAAATATTTTTGGACAAAGTTAAAATAGGTAATGACGAAATATCCATTGAATTGATTGGCATATAGCTTTATAATGTAATAATTTACTTTACTGTTTACTTATTTAAACATAATATAAACAAAAGACTACATATATAGTCTATGCGGGCGAAGCCGCTAGCGAAAGCCTAGTTTTTTTCATTTTCAGGTTGATTGATTCATTGAGGCCAAGTACAACCCGCTAACTATAGAAAATTGAAATTTCTGAAACGTTAAATTTCCGTTTAAGAAACAAGTATTCGAAATTTAACTTTAAAAGGGGTTGTAAACTTCATAAAAAAACTTTTTATTGCCTCTAAGGCCACGTTTAAAAGTACTTGCAAATATTAAATACTAATAATGGTTAGTGCTACGTTAGGGCATGCAAGATTAATATTTTATCTCATGCAACTACAATAATGTTATTTAAATTTAATATATACATATACTAAACAGTAGATTATTGTTACAAAAAATAATTTGTTCTAATATTTGTAAACACAAAAAAGTGTTTGTTTTCTATAACATTACAATCATACACATCGAAAAAATACTCAGACTCAGCATGTGGGAACGCAAAGAGAATATAGTGTCATAAATTCCGTTTACCACTTTTCATTCGGTCGAATGTCTCGAACTGTGCCTGTTAAGTAGCGGAGCTAATATCAAATACAAACAAAACAAATAGCAATGTCTTAGCTCTTTTATGGTTAGCTTAAGTAAGATCCCGCCCTTTAACGATTATCTGAATAAGAAGAGTTAATACGTAGGGGAGGAAATTACACCAACTGCCTCTCTGGCCAATTGGCAAATGTTGAAGGAAATAGAACAAATTTCCGTTCATGTAATTATAAGAAAACAACTTTGGATATATCTACATTTAAAATGAGTTTGTATTGGGAGGCGGTTTTTTCAGAATATTGAAAAAAAAAATTAGTACGCTGTAAATGTTGTTTTTTTAACTCGAAATTTATTGATAGATTGCAAAACACATTAAATTCAATTGAATTACATTCTGTTTATGTTTTCTAATCTAATAGTAAAAATTAAAATATTTATATGTATTTATTTTTATACATAGGTATATCCTTTCTTTTCTAATATAAGAAAGTAAGAAGCTGCTAGTTTACAAAGCTATATAGCTATGGAGTTTTAAATGTAACTTTATTTCACAGGAATTGGAAAAGTTTGCCATATTTGTTCTAAGGAAATTCGCTGAAATAGCATCGAGGAGTAGCAAAGTTTTTATGGAGCTGTTATTTTGGAAGAACTCTAAGATTCTGTGGAAATCGAACACGGCTACGACCTCTACAACGATCCCAGGTAACTTTTACTTTAACTATTATATTTAACTGGATTTTAACGTTCTTATAAAAGCTTTTAATACACGTACATAGAAACAGGACTAGGACTTAAAATGTTCCGTAAAGTACAAATAATTTAAATTTTAAATACTTATAACTTTTCAAATCGTTTATTAATATTTACTTTATAAGCAACTAAACTAATTTTAATTATTATAAAAGTACAATATTAGAAGAGACATTACTCTATTTAAGCCTAACTTAATCTAACTACGACTTAATTATTCAATGTTCTAAGATTGTTGTATATGGAATGTCTATTTTTCCACACTTATTATTCTAATAATTTTCATTTTCTCAAACTATTAACCAATTTACTACTGACTGTAAATGCATCATTTGTAAGTGTCAGCTTAACGTTCAATCTCGAAAACAGGAAAATTGTGGGAAACGCTATGCCTTAACACTAGGTTCCCTCTGTCTACTTACGGGATGGATTTTTATTTTATATATAAGATAAAAAAAAAACATATATTTATTTGCTACGAATTAAACACAAACAAAAATTAAATAAAAAGTCTAGTATAACACAATTATGTTGCAATGATAGACGCTAAGTGGCCGATATAAACCAAGTTATGTGAGTCGTTCCCAAAGGGACCTCGAACCGTGCAGAATTTGATAAGGAACGGAACAAAGGGAATAAAAATCTCATTTAAAACTTCTTTACTGTCCAAATTCGTAATTAGTGTCAAGCTTCATGGCGGGCGTCACTCACGTGGCGCTTAACTGAACTTATAGGAATGGACAGTTAAATTCGTCCGTGACACATTGTCATACAAACATTCTGCTGCCCACTTTCCACCGAATCCTAAAGATATTTCATTTTCTCAAATGGTCAAATTGAGGCCAGTCGGGGCGCAGAGGCACTAGTGTGTTACCATTGTAAACGCGACGGGCCATGGGTTTGATTTCGTCTCGAGGACATAAATCATTTCATATTTTCATTTCCTTGCGCTGGTAACAAGGTAAAGCGCAGCGTTGACTACCGCCACTCAACACGCAATGCCTCCAGTATTTGGCGTAAAATGGAGTGATCGGGAACCTTCCCATGTTCCATCTGCCCACCCTACTGTGTGCTGAATACAGCGTGAATATGTTTCGATAGCATCACCTTAAGATACTATATTCACACATATATGTATTTCCTTCATTTTTTTTCCTACTTTGGTAAGAAGATAAGGCACGTACGCACACATAAATAAATTATACTTTTTTTACTAAGCAAATTTTTTTAAGTCACCATATGTGCAATATTGAGGCCGCCGTAGCGTAGAGCACGAGCGTGTGACTGTGAACGCGGTGATTCTGTGTTCGATTCTTAAAAAATCGGCGGGAAGTGGGAAACGGCAACTAACCACTAGGTACTCTCTTTCTACCCTGCTACGTGCAGTATATGTACATGAGGCTAAAAATATACATAATATTAAGCAAAAATGTATAGACACCGTTGCAAGTAAGACCAGTATTGGAGGATTGTCAAGATGATTTTTGACTGAAATTTTAATGAACATTTTTATCCGTCCGTTCATCAGTTTTTGGTCTGCATTAGTTTTCATCATTACTCAGCAGATGTGAAAGTTTTCAGAATGTATAATTGTTTCACTTTTCCGCAAAAACAGAACGGAAACTGAACGGATTTAGATAATAATTTACAGTAATATAGCTTAGTCATCAGAATAACATATAATTTACAAATGGCGTAAACATTATGTATAATTCAGCTATAATATAGCAACAATTTAAAGCAGGCGAAGCCGCGTTAGTGTCGCTAGTGTTCTAATATAACAAGATTCTGAAATATAATTATTCGTATGCGCGTTAATTATACAAGCAATGATCTACATATTTACGAAGTGTTGTTTCTAACATCAATTAATATAAATGAAGGTGCGAAATGAGTAAAAACGTCAAAGCTTTGACTGCGAAAGTGAAATTGTGATAAATTGTGTGTCAGAGA
>DWMY01000580.1:0-22545 GCA_018249775.1 Heliconius hecalesia formosus | reverse complement strand
ATATATATATATATATATATATATATATATATATATATATATATATATATATATATATATATATATATATATATATATATATATATATATATATATATATATATATATATATATATATATATTCTTCACGCTGTATCCCGCCCACAGCAAGGTCAGCAGAGGGAACCTAGTGTTAAGACACTCCGTTAACCACTTTCTGCCGAATTCTGGAGGCATTGCGTGTTGAGTGGCAGAACTCAACGCCGCGCTTTGCCACGACACCAGAGGAAGAAATGAAAATATAAATTTAAGTAAATATTTCATCTCCTCGAGTGGGGAAACCTACAACCAGTCGGTTTTACAGTCACACTTCGTGCCGCGACTGGCCTCAACAAACGTATATGCGAGACGGGTAAAATCAAAAACTTTTATTATTTATACTATTATATATAACAAAAAATATATGTAGGTAAAGTTAATTAAGCTAAAAAGAAAAACATTTTTTCAAATAAAACCATAACAGCAGTTACATAAACTTAAGTAACTACAATAGTTTAAAAATGGTTACCTTCTCACTCGCAACGGCAACAATAAATGCCGTTAACATCAAAATAGTTGAAAACACAACCACAATATTTATTAAGGCCATAATACTGGAGTGCTAAAGTTGTAAATCGCGTGAGCTTACTCTCGACTTCTGGGAACAAAATGGCGAGTGATTTGTTTTGTTTAGCATAAAATCTGATTTCCAAATAGATGATAATATTATAAATTGTATTTTAAGATTTTTTTACTTTATTGTTTCATATTTTGTTAATTTTATAACATAATAAGTAACTATAATTAAATGTTTTTATAAGCCTTGTCTAATATATGAAACTTAAAGAATTATTTAATCCACATAATCTCATGCACGATAAACAGTATGGTTTTACTAAAGGTCGTTCAACTAGAGATGCTGGTATAAGTCTTATAAAGATATATATGAGGCCTGGGAGGGATCGCAGAATGCTCTTGGCATGTTTTGTGATTTGTCCAAAGCCTTTGATTGCGCACAGCATTCAACATTGCTACAATTCATGAAGCTACAATACTACGGCATAAGAGAACGTGCATTCAATCTTCTGACCTCTTATTTAGGTGACAGAGTTCAGAGGATTGATGTGAATGGCAAGAAATCTCCTGGTTCGGTAATCAGCATAGAGATCCCACAAGGTTCTATTCTTGGTCCTTTTCTCTTTTTAATATATATAAATGATTTACCGTACCTAGTTGAAAAGAACCATGAGATAGTATTGTTTGCTGATGATACTTCATTGATTTTCAAAATAAAAAGACGACAGCTCAATACGATGTAAACAATGCTCTCTCGAAAGTAGTACATTGGTTCAGTGTTAATAACTTACTATTGAATAGTAAAAATTACAGTGGGGTCCCCATATTGATGGATCTATTCGCTAGAATAGACTTAGCTCCGCAGCTTTCGCGGTGAAAAAAAATTTGATCATTAACTGACGTAGAAACGGCGACTTGTTTACTTCAGCTTCTTACATAGTATTATGTCCTATGGGATTTTACTTTGGGGTAATGCAGCCGATATTCAACCAATATTTGTCCTGCAGAAACGAGCTATTCGTGCAATCTATAACTTAGGTCCTAAAGACTCATTAAGGCAAAAGTTTAAAGAAATTAATATATTGACAGTTGCATCTCAATATATTTTTGATAATGTTATGTATGTTAAGAAAAAACATTAATAATTTTACCAAAATTAGTGATTTTCATAATATTAACACTAGAAATTTTCTCTTGGTGCACCTGTAACTCGGTTGCATCGAATTCGTAATTATTTTATGGGACAATGTGTACGCTTTTACAATAGGATACCAGAAAACGTCAAAGAATTTTCTATATCACGATTTAAAAAATTGTGAAAAGACGTTTGTTTGTTAAAAGTTATTACCAAATTATGAATCATAACACGCCTTGAGAATGAAATGCTCGCTCCAGTCTGTTTCAAAAGTATCATTGTCACAGATAATTAAATATGTATTTGTATAAAATTGATTTTAGAAAAATAAGTCCCGCTGAGTTTTCTGCGCCGGTTCTTCTCAAGTTTAAGGCATTAACTTTAGTAAACTGGTGGTAAATTATTTGACGTTCAAAAAATGAAGCATGTACCTTCTTATTTTAAATAAAATTATTTGAATTTGAATTATTGAGGCGTTTATCAAAAAATAGCCAATCAAATTTAGATCTTAAATTTTATCTCGAGTGAACACAAAACTCGGCACCCATGTACGTAGATTTCACATTTATATTTTTTATGGAATATCTTATAATGCGTAAGCTTATATTATGTATAAAAATCAATATAACCATCACCATGCACTTTACTAAATCTACTGAATCCGTCTGGTTGCAGTGGCACAAGTGCGACGGTTTTTGATTAATTTACTTGGTTATTTTTATTTCTTTTGCGGTGGTAACAAAGCAAACAGTGCTTAAACAGTTCCAACAATCAACATGCAGTGTCTCTAAAAAATTTCAGAAAGTAGAGATCGAAGTGTCTTAACACTAGATTTCCTCTTCCTACCCAGGATATGCAAAATAAAGCGTGAAATTACAAAAAAAATAAATGTACTTAAAGATATATTATGTTGAACTAAGTTACAATTATTGAAAAAATATGTACTATTGTATTTTGTATGACAATTTATAAAAAATCTAAATTATAGATAAATATTTCATTTGTTCACACTAAATCAATAGTTTACCAATTTACGAAGTTTATTATGTCAATACTACCTTAGAAACTCTCAAACAGACTGCTTTGACAGTTAACTAAACGCAGCTGCTCTCTAAAATGCAAATGTGCAAACTGAAGGAGAGATTCCTAAATGTTTAAGTTTTATATGGTTATATGTACCCTGTTTTGTTATTTTTTATTTTTTCTTAGAATATACTCGTATAAATAAACACTGTAACGTTTTTAGTTTATATAGTCTAATTAATACATACATTAAGATATAATATTACATTTACAAACCTAGTATACACATAATTCAAAATATTTTCACTCAAACATTATGCACGTCGAGGTGACGTATGGTTGAAATGTGGTTATCCATTTTATAAAAGAATAAAATTAATAAAAGAATAAAAAATAAATTAACTTAAATATTCAATTATTGTAACTTACTTCGAAATAAGACTAACTTCGAGAACAGCTCCCGCCATTTCTAAAAAAAATATTTTAATAGAGAAGAACCAATATTAAACGACTAGTGCTTTTACAGGAATAGAAACCGCTCTTATGATATTCTCGTAATTAAACCTATAAATTGCAAAGTTAGACAATATACCGGTTTGTTTGATTGTACTAACCAATTTTATTGTTTGATTAAGAGAATGTTGGAAAGTTTGGCGAGTTCAGTTCAAATTTGATCGGAGATTGACGATAAAACCGACGAGCAATTTTAATGAAATAGCAAACTTGTCAGATCACTAAATGGATGCTGTGAGAACGCTCTGAAGGATTTTAAAGAACAGTTTATAAAATAAAAAAAGTTACATTGGACGTGGATTTCTGATGGATACAGCTTAGGAACTAATTATATGGATAGTATGTATATATGTAGATATTCCTTCGTAGATATATGTAATATGATGTTGCACTTTCACTTCCTCCTAAGTTTTACATATTATTTGTTGTAGTTTCACTGTTTTGTAGAAATGTTTTCCAATTATCGGGTGCATGCACGCAAGCTGGCAAGCATAAGGCAACAATATAGGAATATACATATTTTTGAAAGTGGACCTTTTATTTGACACCAAATATGACACAAACTTAAAATTTATCTTTTTTTAGTTTGTCATTTTTGCGCTCTAGAGGCACATTCTATGTAATATGACGCTATATAGCTTATAACCAATGGATAATTGAAACGCTCCCGACGATACTTCATTTGTCAAATCCTAATAAATATTTTAGTAGCTATAGGAGAACAAATAAACATTCGTACATGCATATATACATATTACTCAAAATCATAACCTTCCTCTTGGCTACTCTGTAGTCGGATAAAAATTTCAGTACTAATTGCAATTTAAATTAACAACTTAATTAAAGGGATGAGATTTTACCATTTTCAATCTCTACCCTAATTTCATTTAATAATACGCAAAAAATAATTGAAATGTGGTAAACCATTCTCGTTCTTATTTGCAGTAAGATTGTTTTCATCCAACGCGGCATTTCAAGTCTAACCTCTACATTCATAAAAGCCTTCTAACCACACAAACGTTGAGTGCGCCGTAGTTTGCTTTCTACTCGGTATAATGAAACGCATTAAAGTACGTGTTTAAACTAGGATTACATCAGAAAGAGTGTTTGAGGAAAATGTGTGCTTAATCTTTAGAGCTTCGACGATAGTGGCTATGCTGAGAATCTTATGTTTATGTTTTTTTTTGTGTATAATATCGTAAAATGTTATGTTAAATTTTATAAAGACATTTTTGTATCTTTACGTACTTAATTGATCGAGAAAAATTACATAATTTTAACACAATTTTCAATCTAAATAAAATAATAAAACATGGCCGTTGCTTAAATTATAGAAAATCCAAATTGCCTTTTCTTTCCTTTAATTAAACCTCTTACGTAAAGCTTCGCTAAAGAGCGTTTTTTTTTTCTGAAGAACATAAACGAAGCAGTAAAGTGCGCTCTTTTTTATGAAAATGACACAAATACAGTGTATTACAATTCTCTTTAGAAAAGAAAAATACTTCTTTTTAGAAAATGAAATTATTTTAGAAAATGAAAATTTAGTATATCTGTAAAAAAATAAAAAAACTGCAAGGTTTGCAATTACGCTAGGTTCAAATTTTTCAACGTTTTTTAGAAGGTATTAGTAGAAGTACATTAGAAGTAGTGAACGGATTTAAATGAAATTTTTGCTTATAAAGCTATAAATCCTATTCACATTTTGAAGACTGGCAAACGTGTTGTATAACTATCCTGGCTTTTTTTCGTTCGGCTTAAAACGGAACATTTTGGTGCCTTTCGTTTATTTTGTTTAGAGACATACTTTCATTTTTTTTTCGTTTTTCCATACGTCTGATAATGCTTTCGTTTTTTTTATATGTAATTGATATTTAAACAAATACTTAAATTTATTTTTAAAATATTCCATTATTGCGTTACTTTTTCAACATAGCTTACTGTGATAATTGCAGAAAAAATTGTTTCGACTGACCAAATTCACGTGCCATTCCGAAAGATGTGATTGATATTTGTACGTCCCGGTGACAGATTTCGGGACATCCCGGTGACAGATTCCGGTATATATGTTTAAGCAAAAAAAATATTTGTAAAAACAAAAACCCCGACTGCATAAAACTAAAAAAAAATTAAACACGCCCAATAGTTTATTAGGATTAACAGTCGGGACACAACAGTCCTTAGCAGTCGGGAAAAACGGGACAGTCCGTACAAAACAGAACATCTGGTAAATAATGAAATTCCGCCATAAAAAAGTTGTTGAAGGTTAAATAAAATTTTCCATTGGCATATAAAAATAAAAGATTTGGAATATCTGATAAAAAAAAAATAATAGTCCAGATAAATTGTTAGAAGTTATGAAATGCCATCTTAGCAATAGTTGATGAGTATGGTGGGCAATTTTGATGGACAAAAAAACAAAATAATTGTAATTTGTTAAACATATTTTTTTGCTATTTTTCCGCTTCCATTAGAGAATTAAAAACATAGTAGACAATTGAGAATGGAGTATCTCGACACTAGATTCTTTTTACCTTTCTTCAAATTTTAAAGCTCATTAAATTAAACGGGTTTAAGTAACGTTTTCCAATCTAATTAGCCCGAGATATACCTAACCTAACAAAGCCTAACAAAATATAGCTAACATGTTTTGGGTATGAGAGTTATGTAGGTTAATAAGAGAAAAGATATCATATTTCTAATCACGTAGCCACGAAACGCGCTTATTCGCTTAGTCGATTACGGAAAACGATTTCCTATGGTCGACCACGATGATAAAATTTATCATATTGCTCGCGCCTGCAGTAATAAACTCTAAAAATAAAGCGATTCAATTTTTGCTTTCAATTATTTTCTAGTCGATGTTTTGTTTGGCGAAAGAGGTATGTAGAGACCGTAGCGTTTGGCGCTCCGTTCTCTCTGACTACCCCGCTAGGGATAAAGCGTGAAGCTAAGTTAAGTTAAGTTACATAATTATATTATTAGCTAAATGTACAATTGGTAAAGAAAGTAAAGAAAGGATGTTTTTAGGCATCTTTATATAGGTTTATTTCAAACGAACGAACGAACAAAAAAACTTTGTATTTACTTGATATTTCTTTCAAGATCAAATCGTTCTTTATCTCTGTGTTGAATTAATTACGACTTAAACTTAACTGTTATGATTTATGAAGGTAATCTCCACTAACAATTCAATTTTGTTTACATTATTGTATAAAATGTATAAAATATTATATAATAGTGCATCAAAAATATATATTTTTATCAACAGTCATATAACCAAGACGTTTCGAATGTCGTTCTTTAGCCTAGAATCTTACGAACTAATGCCTTGAGTTCATTCAAACGACGATAACTTTTTTTAATGAACCGATTTTAATAAAACAAACTTTAATTGTTAAGTTGAGTTAAGACAAAGCAATTGGTGTAAATTTCAAGTAAATCGCTTCAGTGCTTTTAGAGAAAAATGTGACCATCGTATAGACAGACAGACAGACAAGAAATTAAAAAAAAATATTTTTGCTTTCTATTATTCTTTTTAAGTGTCCCTCTATCCATTTCAGTCAAAATTACTAAATGTACAGACAAAATATTTTTACTGTCTTATTATATATAGAGATTAGTATACTAGTTATATATTAGATGACGATGGAGTTATATTACTACTATGGCACTTAATTTGTCGTTAATTGTCGTTGCACATTTATCCTGTTCTCAGTATTACGATATAGTTTTTAGTTAATGTCAAATTTACAAAAAGAAATAAGTAGGTACAAAAATGTACAGACAACATATTTTTACTGTCTTATTATATATAGAGATAGAGATTACTAACTCATTGTCATATATGTAATAAGTAAAGGCAGTATTTTAACTGGATGTCTTTTTGACATTCTGTTAATGTATCATAAAACCTATTTTCTACTATACAAATCACCTTCGTGAGTTCTTCATATAATGTGACATTAGCAAAGAGATTAGTGCCCAACTGGCAAGCTCGGAACTCCATTAACTAAAACTGAACTAATATGTTCTATGAATTAATATTCATATAATTGTAGCTTATTTATAGTAAGTACTAAACATACCATTATCACAAATCACTGCTAAGAAATTGACACTCAAGTCGAATAATTTTTATACCAATTAGTCTAAAAACTAAAAAAAAATACGTAAATGCACATTTTAAATGTGTAACTTACTTCCATAAAGAAAATCCGACGTTTTTAAAACCGGCTTACATTTTTTAAAACAAAACAGCTTAAAAGACAGCGCAGCTTTCTGTGCATTATCGTTTCACGAGTGTAGAAAATGCAAAATGTTACTCGCAAGCATTTCGGATTTTAACCATTTATTAAGGTTGGCTTATTTCATATACGACTGTTTTAGGTGGTAATATTGAGATTCATATTTTACGTTGTCAGGTTAAGATGTTTCTATTTTAAATTAACTTTGTGTGAGTAATTTTTATAATCTGTATATCAGAGTTAAGTTAAATAAAAAGTAAAAACCCGGACGAGCGCGAGTCGAGCTCGTCCACCGAGGGTTCCGTACAAAAATTGGAGGTCTCGAGCTTTTTCTGAATTTCAATCTTAGTTTAGCCATAGCTGATACCTCACTTGAACTTTAATACCAATTTTCTCCTCTATTAAATTTTTTTAGGATTTAACCACTAATGTATAGTTTTCAGATTTTTTTCCGAAACTAGTACTACCTGTAAATGCTAGCTGCCAAATTTCATAATTCTAGGTCAAATGGAAGTGCCCTATTTATTTTGATTACCTTTATAGTGTCGAAATACGCGTTTTGGAATGTATAAGCGGCCATATCTTTTTTTTTTAAGTAAATGTAAAATGTGTTTTTAGGAAATCATAGGGAAGTAGATCTGAGTATATGGTTAGAATTTTAACTCGATATCTAGAAGCGTTCCTGAGATAAAGGCTCTTGACAGACAGACAGACGGACAAATCCTAAAAAAATATCTTTGTTCTTCAAAAAGTTTTTATCAACAAGCAAAACAATAAATAAACAAGAAACAACACAAATTCCTACCAAGGAGACTGATCACAGTACACAAACTGTCTTTTTTATTTTGATCAAATGAAACTGTTGTGAGGAAACAGTAACAAGAAATTACAATACAGATACATTAAATAAAATAAGTATATACCTCTAGAAGTTGTTAAAGTCCTAATCAAGTTGTCAGATAATGATTATTATATTATTTTCAAATTTATAATTACAATTAATACTTCAACATAAAGTAAGGCCAGTCGTGGCGCAGGGACACAAAGTGTGATTGGTTGTGGGTTCGATTTCCACTCCATGAAATGAGATATTTAATTAAATTTATACTTCGCTCTGGTGTCCAGGCAAAGCGCGACGTTGAGTTCCGCCATTTAACTCGCACTGCCTCCAAAATTCGGTCTCGACACTAGGTTCCCTCTGCCTATACTGTGTGTGGGATACAGCGTGAAGCTGATTTGATTATTAATACTAAATTAAAGTCATCCCAAATTATTATAAAATTGTTTTAAAAAATCCTCGCAAATATTACAATGTACTAAACCTTTCATTTAGAAACTTTTAAATATTTATGAGTTCACGACTCACGTAATATCATTGAAATCTGGAGTATTAAACAATTGCAGGTAAATCCTTTAAGCGTTAGCAGCAAAGCGCGGTAACGAAGAATACTTTTACTGAGGTTTCTTAAAAAAAATATCGTATAAACGTAGACTCGTTAGCTTGCTTTCGTTATTACATATTTCAAGTTTGAATTTTAACAAGGTAGAAAATACAGGAGCTATGGCAACATTTAATATTTTATGAAATTGAAGCCGCCATACCGCAATTCAGTGGTGTCTGACCAGTACAGCTTGCAGTGTATGCTATAATTATAAAATGAAAACCTTAAGCAAAACTTATTTATTTAGTTTTTTTCAGCTTCAAGCTGTAACACGCTCATAGCTGGTTAGGCAGAGGGAACCTGGGATCCTAATGTTAAGCCACTTCGCTCCCAATAAGACACTTCAGTTTCCCACTGTTCTCCGAATTTTGGAGGCGTTGCGGTGTTGAGTAGCGGAATTCGACGCCACACTTTGCCCTGATACCATAGCGAGGAATAGAAAATATTAAATATTTATCATTATCAATATCTAAGAAAGTAGTGTCTGATTGACGAAAATGAGAGCTTAAAATCTAATCCGACATTCTCCTTTAATCTATTAAAATGTAAAACATATTATGTTCATTTTCAAAAAGTAATTATAGCAGTTTTGTGAAAATTTTAACTCGACAAGCGCGCGTTTAGTTTTTACTTAGTTTAGGTCTCCCAACAGCTTCACGGGAATTTGGAATCAGATTTATGGCTTTATCTTTCCGCCCGAGCGGGATGTACTTATTTTTTCCAAGAAAATTCTTATTCTTCCACTGGCATACTTACTAAATTATTTTTTTCTCTTATAACGTAGTTAATTTTTTAGATGTATTAAATTTCGGTTTACTCTAAATTTACGACTCATAAATCACAAGGGAAAATAAACACAAAATAATTAAACCTTAACAATTTTTATATCGTTATTATACGACAATTTTTGATATATTTTTGTTATTCTGGTTTACTTAAATATAGCTCAAAGACTGGAATGGTAATAGTGGTTAAAGGGATCCGTATTTTAAGACACTCCATCTTCCACTATTATTGGATTCAAAATCAGGATAAGGGTTTTATATTTTTGTTCAGCTTTATACAGTTACAAACAAGAATGCAGAGACAGTATAATAATAAATAATGTTAAGACATTATGTTCTGCAATTTCCTCCCGGATTGGAGACTGCGTGTTGGGTGGCGAAACCCAATGTCAAATTTTGCCTTACTGGAGAGGAAAATCAATTTTATCCTAATAAGCGGAGATTGAACTCACATCTATTGCATTTGCAGTTAGATTATCTTACTACGCCGCGATAGTCTACTATACAATTGTTGTTTTCTTGTATCTTATAAATACCAGAGTGTAGTCAATAAAACTAAACGCCGCGCTTTACCTGGTTACCAGAGCGAAGGAATGAAAATTTTAAATATTTCATTCCCTGAGGAGGGAATCGAACTCACAACCGTCGCGTTTACAGTCGCACTCTTGTGCCTCCGCACAGCCTGACTCAAACATTGTAGTTACAATGCAAAATTATAGTTGCCTTTTTTGGACTCTTTTGTACCTATTTATTTCTTTTTGTAAATTTGACATTAACTGAAACCTATATCGTAATACTGAGAACAGGATAAATGTGCAACGATAATTAACGACAAATTAAGTGCCATAGTAGTAATATAAGTCCATCGCCATCTAATATATAACTAGTATACTAATATATATATATATATATATATATATATAAAAATCAAATCAGCTTCCACTGTATCCCACACACAGCAGGGTAGGCAGAGGGAATATTGTGTAAAGACACTCCGTTCCCCATTTTGCGGCGAATTTTTGTAGACATTGCGTGTTGATTATCGTAACTCAACGCCAGGCTTTTTGTTATAATAATCTACACAAATAAAGAAAAGTTTTATTATATTAAAACATTTTTTTTTTCGAACTTGAGGTTATTGCTGTTAGCCCTATTGCATTTTACAGCGACAGCGACACCGGTGGGGAAGGAAGAGGGTACTCTGTCCCCGAAGAAAAGCAAGCACTATGGGCTGCCTGTGAGGAGTCGACGACTGCAAGGGCGCCCTGCGGGGCTCGAACCTCGGCTTGCGGCCATCGAGCGGGCTTAGATTTTCCCTATTCTAAGCAAGCTCAGCCGCAATATGAAGCCGCAACTGGGGGACAAAAATTAGACTAATCTAAGGGAGCTAACGGCCGTGGAATAAGTTGGACTTCATCGTCGATTCCGCTTTCCGCTTTCTGAAGTCTCTCGGCTAGTAAGAGTATAGCCGAGAGACTTTAGAAAGCAGCCCACGCACTCCGTGAGTGGTTTCGCCTATGGAGAATCGAAGTTAATCCTGAAAACGTAAAGCCATCCTTTTCCCTATGGCTCGACACATACAGGTCTTCACCATATGTCTATTAGACAAGCCCATTCCCTGGGAAAAACATGTCAAATATCTAGGTGTGGGTGTGTTATTATAACAATTGAACTAATCAATATTTAACTGGATGTATGGCGTAGAAAAAGCTGTAAATAACCGTCGTTTACTGCTTTTCTTGCAATAATTGTTAGTATACAAAAATCAAATCAGAATCTTAAATTTTTTATACATTTTTAATCGAAATAAGTTCAATATTTCCGAGCCCTGAACATTCTTAAAAAAAGGAACTGTCAAGTTACAAGAAAGTTTTTACTCCGATTACAGTTTGCGCCACGAACTTTAATTTCGTGCCAATAAAATGGAGATAAAATTTTACCAAAACAAATAATAACATTGCTTATAGTAGTAGAGTTTCGTAACTTACTATAAATCGCTTTATTAAAAGATGTTATAAAATATATACTGTTAAAAATGTATACTTTAACTATCTACTACTAAACTATCCTTGAAGTGTATTCTTTATATTAAATAAAAAAACATCCCCTCCTGCGCCACGACTATTTTATAACTTTATTAGACTACCCTTACTCATAACGTTTAAAAGTTTAAATCTAAGCAACGTGACGAGTTATTATACTTCAACAAGTAAGTTCATTAAAATTCGTCATAAATCTATGGCTATAAAATTTTAAATACCTATACTTTACGTACTTAGTTGCTTTTATTACCAAAGTTTCAAGGCATATGCGAGTGTCGTAAATGAACTTGATAATAGAAAATACTCAAAAAACAAATAAACAAAAGCAGGACGAAATAAATATGCCTAAATTAGAAGTAGACACAGATAGTGAAAATGAACCCACACTATGGGTTGTTATTTTATCACTTTTTCTTTGAATACCTAAAACTTTAAATATCAAACTTTGGATAACTAAAATGTAAGTATATATGGTAAATATTTAATTAAACTTTTTTTTTATAATGTTCAAGCATCTCCTTTTTTAACGATTTCAATAAAAGGATGTGGTTCGAATATATTTTTGGATTTCGTACATTTTAAAGAAAAAGGAACCCTTATAAGATCACTTTGTTGTCTGTCTGTCTGTTTATCTGTCTGTCAAAATCTATTATCTTACTTATCTCAGGAACCCTTTAAAATATCAAGTTGAAGTTCAAACGATATTGAAAGGAGAACTCTCCACACTGGGTATAACAATTATAAAACCTTCACTCTTTGTATCACTTTATTAACATTTCGAACTTAGGGCTATCACTTATAACGCTTAACACTTCACTTAAATCACTTAGATCTACTAACACTTAAATAACTTTTGCTCAGACCTTGTCGCGTGTATTACAACGTTCGGAAGACTGTATTTAATTTTGCTTTTATGGTGTTTTTATAGTACAACATCCCTCCCAAAACTAAACTTACCGGAAGTATCTCAATTTCATAATTTACAATAAACAGTTTCAGTAGATTATAAATTAAGTATATTAACAATATTTAATTTTAAATAACATCCCTACCATTAGTTACAGTTTTTCATTTAGTTTATAATCTCATAACAATATTATATAGCAACTTCCTATAATAACTCAATCACTATTAAAATATTTAATTGGACTCAAATTACTAATTCACAATAACAATATTTATTACAACTCCTACATATATATATTAACAAAAGAATTTCTTTTACAATTTTTATTTTCTCTCGTAACAATATCACAACAACTTCTTTTTATTACAATTTTATTTCGTTTCCTTCTGATTAACATCTCTTTTACTATAAATATTATAATAACATATTTACTAACTCCATAAAATATTTAATTGACCTCACATTACTAATTCATAATAACATAAAAGAATTTATTTTACAATTTTTATTTTCACTCGTAACAATATCACAAGAACTTCTCTTTATTTAAATACACAACTTTATTTCGTTTCGTTCTGATTAATCATATTAACATCTCTTTTACTATAAACTCATATTTAATACTACCGCTAACAATATACTCGGATCTACGGTCCCATGATTTCCTGAAAATAATGGCCGTTTATATTATGTATTTTGATACTGTAAAAGGAATGAAAATAATAGGGTACTTCCAGTTGACTTAGAATTATGAAATTTGGCAGCTAGCATCTACAGGTAGCAGGCAGCTAGGTTAGTTAGTTAATGTATACATTTGTGATGAAATCTTAAAAATAATAGACTTAAAAGGGGGCAAAATTTGATAATAAGGTTAATGTTGTTCGTTCAAGCGAGGTATCAGATGAAAGGAGTCTTGCTAAGCTAAGCTTAAATTTCAGAAAAGCCTCTAGACCTCAAGTTATGGCACGGAAGCCTCGGTGGGCGATCCCGACTCCACTCGAATTATTGACTAAGCGACGTGCATCTGTTTTATGCTGACGTTGAAGGTTTCCTTTTCTTTTTTTTCTTGCCTTTGACAGTCTTGCACAAGCAGCCGTCTTGGGTTCCCTAGCGGCATATATAGGTTTTCACTCTCATAATACTGAAACTGTACAATGTGGCTGTTTAAATTTTAAATAATTTATACTTTTTACAGTTAGCATTTCGTACGCGGGAAAATATTTTTGTATAAATATTGCATACGATATTGAAAATAAAATGTCGAAGCAAAATGTTTTATACTTACTTTTAATAAAAAAGGATATTGGAAAAAGAAAATGGTCCTTGTAAGCGAGTGAGTGAGTTCATAAAAGAATTTTACGAATCGATCTTGGATTAATATTTTTTTATCATATATGAAATATAATATTATATACATTTTAGTTTTATTTAGTTTATTAGTCCTGTAAACTTTTTATTCAAAATTTCTTATTCAAATGTTCAGTTTTTTTAAGAACCTATTTCTAACAGAACTATACAAGTAGCTAACTAGTACTAGCTACTAACTAACAAAGTTATAAAAACGGGACAAGCGCGAGTCGGGCACGCCTACCGAGCTATTAAGGCTATTATTTTAAGGATTTAATTAAAAATGTATAGTTTGTTAATGTTTTTTCCTGAACTGGTAGATACTACCTGTAGATGCGAGCTCCCAAATTTCATAATTCTAAGTCAACTGGAAGTACCCTATTATTTTCATTCCTTTTACAGTCTCAAAATACACAATATAAACGGCCATTTTTTTTTTTAAATCAATTTGGAAATACTATTTTTTCAGAAAATCAAGAGACAGTAGATCTGAGTATATGGTTTGAATACCAAATCTCGGAGATAAACGCTCTTGACAGACAGACAGACGGATGGACAAAAAAGTGATGAGTGAGTGTGTTCCTTTTTTCCTTAAAAGGTACGGAACACTAAAAATATCAATTTGTTTGAATTTTTCATATTCTATTTCGTGCCTATTTATATAAAACTGCGATATCCTTTTACCTTATGCAGGAATTTATCTTAATAACTTTATATTAAAAAATGTTAATGATTTTTTTGTGAAACTTTACGCTGTATCCCGCATGTAGCAGGGTAGGCAGAGGGAGCATAGTCTTAAAACACTCGGCTCCCCATTTTCTGTTGAATTCTGGAAGCATTGTGCGGCGCAGCATTGAGAAGCGGAACTCAACGCCGCGCTTTGCCTCAACACCAGGGCGAAGAAATGACAATATTAAACGTCACATTTCCTGAAGTATGAATCGAACCCACAACCTGTCACGCTTACAGGCACTCGCTTGTGCCCCTGCGCTACGACTGGCCCCGAATAAAGAAATAATTTAACGTTACTGAATTTACAATAACTTATGATGACATTTACTATAATTTATTTAATACGCACTTGTCTTTTTTCAACGCTTTATAAGCTAAGGCCTGTAGTTTCTTTAATCCCAAGTTTTTCGGATTTGAGATTTTCATTCTTGTAAATCGCCGTAAGGAGATAGTTTTCGTGCGCCATTTGCTCCAAATGTTTAGACGCCATAACACGGGATATATTCTCGGCCCTATGCTTTTACAAACGAGATATTTCTTGAATCTTAGATATGAAAATGGCAGTTAAAATTTCAGTTCTAAAATTAAATTATATTCGTATATACGTTCCTTCGCACTCTGCATTTCTAAGTGAAATATTCGTTAAATTTTAGGTATTTGGTAGATAGAAATAGAAATACTGTTTTAAATATTATTATTTCTTAACTTAAAAATATATTATGTTGAGTTCGAGTGGAGTATGCAACAGTGTTTTATAGACCATAAAAAAGTAATTTTTAACTTTTTTCTTTATTAATTTATTTAGGATTTTAGTAATTTATTATGTAAATCTATCTCTTTAATTTCAAAATGTAATTTACTTGAAAAGTTGACTGATATTGCAATCGGCTTTGTCGTGTTCGAGCCTTTGTTCCTACGTCCATTGTTCCTACCACCAGTTGTATTTGTGGTGTTAGCTTAGCTGTGTAAGATAATACTTTCCCTGCACTTTTGCCCAAACATTCTCTTATCTAAAATATACAATGAGGTTTTTCAAATTCTAGAGAAGTAAAAAAGGTAATAATAGTTCTGAACAAGTTTCTTTAGAGAGACTAGCTAGATAACATAAGGTATAATCGCCAGAACGACTTTCTACTACGGAAATTTACATGTTTTAGTTTCCCCCATATAGAAGGATGGGCATGGAGAACCTAATCTGAAAAACTTCCTTTCCACGCTTTTTGTAGAATTTAAGAAACATTCCATCTGGAATGGCACACTCAATGCCGTTTTTTTTTGCCACGACAGACTTACAAATTTCATACATTTTTGCTTGGAATAGTCCTAGATTAAAATAATAGATTAAAATAATTTCGATACTTCTCTCCTTAGACATATATACGAGTACATATTTGTGTTCAGTTTCTATTTGTAAAATTTAAATTGTTCAAAGATTTTATTAATATTTTTAAAGTTATTCCACACTTAGGAAAGAAAAATACTTATTAAGAAAACATATAAAAAATTTAACGTAACGGGATTTCCCATTTTTATTTGTTTTCGTTATAAGTGTTTGTCCAAAGAACATTTAATTATGAAGAGGACAAAAATTTATTAATACTTTGAGTAATGATGGTTAAACAGTTTTTCTGAAATAATTAACATGAGATATGTAAATATTTCACTGTCAATTTACATATCAAAAGTTCATTTAACATATTGTATGTTCAACGATATGAACACAATATTTACAATCGCTTCGCTTATCGAATAATTCGTAGCACATTAATCACGTAACAGACACAGTTCATTTCGTAGACGGTGACCCATTTCCTAATTTGTTTTACCTCTGTCTATACATCTATACTATTAAATAAAGAGGAAAGATTTGTATGTATGTATGTTTGTAGTGGATAAACTTAAAAACTACTGAACTGATTTCAAACATTATTTTACCATTAGAATGCTGCATTATCACTGAGTAACATAGGCTATATATATAATCAGCTGAATCTCTATCAGGCAATCTGTTAGGCTACCCTTTATAATGAGTTAATTTTCATATTATCAAATATATAAAATCAATTGCTGATCATTATTAACATTGAAATTATAGTATTAATAATAACAATAAAACTAGACAAGCGTGAGTCTGACTCGTCCACCGAGGGTACCTTACAAAAATTGGAGGTCTCGAGCTTTTTCTGAAATTAAATCTTAGCTTAAGCAGAGCCCTTTCATCTGATACCTCACTTGAACTAACGGATTAATATCATTTTTTTCCTTCTTTTAAGACTTTTTAAGATTTAACCACAAATGTAAAGTTGTAATTTTTTTTTACTTTTAATTCTGACTCTCTTTGTAGTTTGAAATTGTTGTAGTATTGGCGTTTTTTGCAATATAAACGGCCATTTTTATGGTAAATGTAGAAATACGTTTTTTTTCCGAAAATTATGAGGCCATAAATTTGAGTATATGTTATAGTTTGAATTTCAACTCGATGTGCCCTGTGCAGTGCCCAGTGGATCATCGTCTCTGTGGGGTTATTGGCTCGATCCCTGGCTTCGCTGTGGGGTTGTTGGATTGCCCACTCGTGTCAATGAATTATATGAAAAAATGAGATATTTTTATATTTCTAGATTTACATTACTAATAACTTCTACAACTACATTAAAAATCCATTTAATTTTCGGTATTCCTGTAATTTCTAAAAATCTTAACACCGATACAGATGAAATTGTACCTATTGTATTGTAAATTCCCGTTTCGTGTCAAAGTTCATAACTGTCTAAAGGTCCACGGAAAGGAAAAATACAGCAAAACCAATGCATAAATCTCGTATCTTTGATGGCTTTGATTTAGAAGCTTAATTTTTTTTTGTATTCTAAGGGTCCGTGGAGTCGACCGCTGAAGATTTGATATTAATTAAGCTTGATACATCCATCTATATTTGAGGTAAAAGGCCTTAAATTACGGACAAATAGACGGCAACGAAATTCTATAACGTTTTTAAACGTAACGGTTTTTAAATGTAACGGACGACTTTTCACCAGTTAGCCGTTGTTCCACTTCGTAGGTACATAATATTATAAATTAAATTTAAATTACATGCAAATAAGTATACAAAAATACAACATTTAATTTATAATCAGAAATATTGTTACATAACAAATTAACAAAATAATATCTTCTCTATTAATATATAATGTCTTAAATGATAAATTGGAATATTCTCAACAGCCGTGCCTTGCGGTTAGACAGAACAACGTTAAGTGAAGGTATACTGAATAAATATTATCACGCTTCGTTTTCTCACGTAACTGTAGAAACGCTTGGCTTCAATTGGATATTATCTTGACTAACAAAGGCTACACGTGAGGGAACGATATATTCGTACTTGTAGACTGAAAGCAATACAGCATTTTGTGGTACGGATGCTTCAATAAATTATTTTCTTCAAAAAGCAGTAAAAAATGAAATGAAATGAAAATAAATTATAAATTATTTTACTTCTTATATATTAAACGTTAGTAATTACTTAATAACGTTAAGGGTAATCTAATAAAGTTTGAAATGTCCAATAAAGCTGATAACATTTGTTATTTAAGTTTTAAAAATACATTTTATTTTAATAAAGAAATGTCGAAATATTGAAAGAGGCCAGTCATGGCGCATGGGTACAAGCATGTGACTATAAACGCGACAGGCAGTGGGTTCGATTCCCACTCGAGGAACACACTAGTCTTCCTCTCCTTCTGCCTACCCTGCTACATGCGTGATACACCGTGAATGTGAAAAAAAAAGAAATGTAAGCATAAAATAAATTTATAAAACTAAGAAATATTTCAGATTCAGATTCTTATAACTTATTATTATATCTGTTTGTTTGTGGAAAAGAAACTGATTTTTCCACAACTAATTAATACTATTGCAAAATATACGAGTGAAAACAGCTAACTCGTATCGTAATGTATACTTTGCTGTTCTATTGGCTGTTCCTATCACACACTAAATCCATTACAAAAATGAAAACGGAATGTTGCTATGTACGTAGATAATTAATAAAGATATGCACGTAGTTGATTTAATAAAGTAGCTTAACAATTACTGAAAAGGAACGCTGACCATTCCAAATATAAATGTTCACTTCACATTTTAAAAAGAAACAAAAAGCAACAACTTTAACCAAACAAGAATAAAAAAGGCACGGACAACAAAAGTCTGTGGCGCCTGACAACTCATATTTAAAGAAAAACAATTACTGACAAAATTTAGATTTTTTTTTATTAATTTTATTCAACATTTAATATTTTAATTTCTTCGCTATGGTGGCGAGGCAAATCGCGGCGTTGATTTCCGCCAATACAACGCTTTTAGAATTCGGTGGATAGAGGGGAGCGGAGTGTCTTAACACTAGGCTCCCTTTGACTTCCCTGCTACGTGCCGTATACACATAAGAATGTTAAAACCGGACAAGCGCGTTTTGGGTTCGCCCACCGAGGGTTCTGTACAAAAATTGGAGGTTTTCTGAAATTTTAATTTAGCTAAACGAGAGCCCTTTTATCCTTTTACCTCACTTGATCTAGCGGTTTTAATACCAAATTTTGCACTTCTATTAAGGCTATTATTTTTTAGGATTTAACCACAAATGTATAGTTTTCATTTTTTTCTTAACTAGTACTCCCTGTAGATGATAGCTACCAAATTTCCTAATTCTAGATTAACCGGAAGTACCCTATTAATTTTGATTATCTTTATAGTGTCGAAATACGCGTTTTTTGCTATATAAACGGCCATATCTTTTTTTTAAGTAAATGTAGAAATACATTTATTTTCAGGAAAAAACGGGGCTGTAGATCTATGTATATGATTTGAATATTAACTCAATAACTTCAAGCGTTCCTGAGATAAAGGCTCTTGACTCACAGAAAGACAAACAGTTAAACAACAAAGTGATCTAACTGTAAAAATTTTATTAAACTATGCGTTATAATAAAATTTTATCTCCATTTTATTTGCACGAAATTAAAGTTCGTGGCGCAAACAGCATTCGACATAAAACATTCAGGACTCGGAAACGTTGAACTTATTTTGAATAAAAACTTATAAAAAAATTAAGATTCTGAAACATTTTTTTAAACTGTTATTCCACACTTAGGAAAGAAAAAATCTAGAAAACGTATAAAAATTTAAACGTAACGGGACTCGAAAATTCGGGATTTTTCTAAATAAGTATTTTTTTTCCTAAGTGTGGAATAACACTTTAAAAAAAATGTTATTTTTCTCTCCAGTGAGGCAAAATGTGGCATTGGGTTTCTCCACCAACATGCAGTCTTTAATACGGGAGAAAATTGCAAAACATAATGTTTTAACATTATGTTGTCTCTACATAGTATAATTTGTTTGTACCTTGTACTGCATGAAGCTGAACAAAAATATAAAGTCCTTATCCTAATTTTTAATTTTTAAATAGGATAGGAAGGATAGGAATTAATAGTGGAAGATGAAGTGTCTCAAAATACAGATCCCTCTACCTACTGTTACCATTCCAGTCTTTAAGCTAAACTTATTAAATTTAAAAAAATATTAAATTAAATTAAATTTAAGTAGACCATAATAACAAAAATATATCAAAAATTGTCGTATAATAAATAACAAAATAAAAATTGTTAAGGTTTAATTATTTCGTGTGTAAATTTAGATTAAACCAAAATTTTATATATCTACAAAATTTACTTCCTTATAAGAGAACAAAATAATTTAACTAAGTACGCAAGTGGAAGAATAAGAATTTTCTTGGAAAAAATAAGCACATCCCGCTCGGGCGGAACGATAAAGCCATAAATCTGATTCCAAATTCCCGTGAAGCTCTTGGGAGACCTAAACTGAGTAAAAACTAAACGCGCGCTTGTCGAATTTGAAGTTGTGCAAAACTGCCATAATTATTTTTTATAAATTAAAATGTGTTTTTAATTTTAATAGATTAAAGGAGAACGTCGGATTAACTTTTAAGATCTCTCATGACATTCTAAATTTATCTAACGAGAGTAATATATAATTTAAATATAATTTTCATTCAATTCCCGCGACCGAGACTAACCATCCAACTATCCTGTCCAAAAAGACAGGTCCCAACAGCGTGATCGTGTCTTATTGCACGTAATATAATTATTATATTGTGTGGACCATAGTAAGGCCCATATTTATACGCTGCTCTTAAATCTGAGATCAATCATGAGATGCCGTTTTCATTTATCAATATATTATTTATGAATAAAAAATGCATTCACTGCACTCAATCGTTTATAAATACGGGCCTAAAAAGAAAGCTTATTTGTTTGCTTGTTGGCTTGAGATATCGAGTTAAAATTCAAACCATATACTTAAATCTATGGCTACATGATTTGATGATTTCCTTTAAAAAAAAAACTACATTTACTTAAAAATCCCGTTTTACCGTTTATATCGCAAAAAACGCGTATTTCGACCTCAAAAATCGAAACAAAATTAATGTTATAAAGGAGGAGAATATAAAGGAGGAGGAGGATAAATTTGGGGGCAAAATTTGGTATTAAAGCCGCTCCTTTAAGTAAAGTATCATATAAAAGGGCTCTGGCTAAGCTATGTCTGAATTTCAGAAAAAGACCTCTAGCTTTTTGCGGAACCCTCGGTGGACAAGCCCGACTCGCGCTTGTCCGTTTTTTTTAACTCTGATATTTATAAAAATCACTCACACAATGTTAATTTAAAATAGAAATATCTTAACCTAACAGTGTAAAATATGAATCTCAATATTACCATATAAAACGGTCGTATATGAAATAAGTCAACCTTAATAAATGGGTAAAATCTGAAATGCTTGCAAGTAACATTTTGCATTTTCTACATTCGCGACTATACTATACGTTTATTTAGCAAATAACGCGTATTTCGACACTATAAAGATAATCAAAATTAATAGGGTACTTCCGGTTAATCTAGAATTAGGAAATTTGGTAGCTATCATCTACGGGTAGTACTAGTTCAGGGAAAAATTAAAACTATACATTTGTGGTTAAATCCTAAAAAATAATAGCCTTAATAAAAGTGCAAAATTTGGTATTAAAACCGCTGGATCAAGTGAGGTATCAGATAAAAGGGCTCTGTCTTACCTAAGCTGGAATTTCAGAAAACCTCCAATTTTTGTACAGAACCCTCGGTGGGCGAACGCAATACGCGCTTGTCCGGTTTTAACATTTTTATGTGTATACGGCACGTAGCAGGGAAGTCAAAGGGAGCCTAGTGTTAAGACACTCCGCTCCCCACTATCCACCGAATTCTAAAAGCGTTGTATTGGCGGAACTCAACGCCGCGATTTGCCTCGCCACCATAGCGAAGAAATTAAAATATTAAATGTTGAATAAAATTAATTAAAAATAAAATCAAAATTTTGTCAGTAATTGTTTTTTTTTTAAATATGAGTTGTCAGGCGCCACAGACTGTTGTTGTCCGTGCCTTTTTTATTCTTGTTTGGTTAAAGTTGTTGTTTTTTGTTTCTTTTTAAAATGTAAAGTGAACATTTATATTTTGAATGGTCAGCGTTCCTTTTTCTCAATGTCTGTGATCGAGTTTTGAGCTCGTTGATCATGTCATCTCAGTAATTGTTAAGCTACTTTATTAAATCAACTACGTACATATATTATGTATATATATATATATATATATATATATATATATATATATATATATATATATATATATATATATATATATATATATATATATATATATATATATATATATATATATATATATATATATAT
>DWMY01000579.1:0-22574 GCA_018249775.1 Heliconius hecalesia formosus | reverse complement strand
TTCATTGCGGATTCGATCAGCTAAGCTGACTCCGCATATCCTACGAAGAGATCGCATCTCCACAGCATTCATCTTTCTTTCATTCTTCTTCTGTAATATCCACGTTTCGCTGCCGTATAACAGAGTCAGTACCAAAACTGCATTGTGTACGGCGAAACGCGGAGCTGTGCTGACGTTTCGCCGTCTCATCAATGCAGCTATGGCTCCATTAACCTTGTTACCGGCAGCAGTACGCCTTTTCACATCCATCTCGTATCTTCCATCTCTACTGAACATACTTCCCAAATATACCACTTCATTCACCTGTTCTAATATCTTACCATTTACACTGATCTTGCATTCCGTCCTATCTTCATCTCTTTCAAAAATTATTGTTACGATTTTCTTTTTTTGAAATGTTGAGTTTGACGTCGTCGTAGTTAGAAGTGGAAGTTAAGGAACGTTTTATACATTCTAAATTATATTTTTACCCCATTAATTAAAAATGATAACGTAGGTAATGAAATTTGATATATTAGATTATTTAATTATATTAGTGCCGATTTCTGGCTTGACGTCGAATTAATACGTAATTCGTATGCAATGCTTCCAGAATTATTCGACGCAAAACGGGGAACGGAAAGTCTTAATACTAGGTTCCCTCTGCCCACCCCCTGTACGCGACATACAGTGTGAATGTGATTTTACTAACAGAGAATGATTTAAAAAATTACACGAGGATGAGAAGAAAAAATATTATCTCTATTTAGTTAGATTTTTTTGTAAATATTTCTGCGCGCCCGCACGCGACAATATAATTGACAATAACCCTGACTACTCCCAATATTGTATTGGCAAAAACAGAAATTCTAGAAATCTGCATAAATATTGAAAATCAGCCGAATACACGCAATATTATTGACAATACGTACTTTATTGACAATATTATTGTACGTGTGCGGCCAGGCTTACGAAGATAGTGTTATTTGTCGCGTTCAGATGCTTGCGTTAAAAACGACATGCAATGAGCACAAGCATGGGAACAAGCATGTAAACAAATTGATTGTGTATGCTCTCTCTGTTGTAGTTCATTAATAATATTGAAATTTGCCTTTTTTGTAAGTAAGCTAAATGCAATAACTAAAGCAATGGCTTCTTATTTCTTTCTAGCTATTTTTGGCTTAACACGTACGCATACAAATAAAGCTAATGAGTGACTGCGTCATATTTTACTTCTTCTTCTTCGTGTGTGATTAGATTGCTCAAATTGAGGTTTGCCAATGTTTAGCCACGCTGACTGCATTATCCGTTGCCATAGTCATATCGACACCGATCGATATATTCATATGTTCAATATTATTGTCAATATTGTATTCACAATAATATTGTGTGTGTGCGGCTAGCCTAATAGCAGTTAACCAGTAATAGAACCTTTTAAAAGTGTATAAAAAACAAGAACAATATACCGAATGTTCTAATGGTTATTTTATACACGCACTGTAGAATTCAGCGGAAAGTACAGAACGGAGTGTCTTTATATTAGGTTCCCTCTGCCTACCCTGTTATGTGCGGGATACAGCGAGAGGCCGATTTCTTATAACATGAAACATTGTCATACTAATTAATAATTATTAGCGAGGAACATATACTCTATAGAGAGTGGTGATTATTAATCTATGACTATGACTGTAAATTGAACCAAGCAAAATGTCAATATTTAAAGGTATCGGCAAAATAATAAATAATATCATTATTTTAAATAAGAAATCTGCAAAAAATGTTACTCTTAATACCTTCAGATTTAATAAAACCTTTATACATTCTATACGAGTAAAGAATCCAAAAAAGGAGCCAGGAGAGGTCATAAAATGGGTGTTATTGGTAAGGTTATAATACTTTATTTCTTTAAAATATATAGATTTCCTATTTTGTTATACTTTTACTATACATGTTATAAAGTTTTATATTTATATCAGTCGTATCTTATGACTTATGTTTATTATGAATTTGCTAAAAATACTTTTCCATTATACATACTATTTGCGTCATTTTTATTTAAGGTAATGCCAGTAACATCCTTTGGTTTAGGATGCTGGCAAGTTTATCGTCTTCAGTGGAAGCTTGAACTTTTAGATATGCTGCAAGCTAAAGCCAACTCTGCTCCAGTTGAAATACCTCATGAGTAAGAACCATTTGAGGGTTAAGTTAACTATTGATTAATATAACATACTATATAACATTGTTAAAATAAAATTCATACAACATATCTCTGCCATGTTTCATAATATGTCATTATTTTTTTTAGTTTTAACGAACTTCAAAAGATGGAGTATAGACCTATTAGGGTAAAAGGCAAATTTCTTCATAGTAAGGAATTCCTAATAGGACCTCGTGCACTTATTGAAAACGATGTAGTTTTGGCTAGAACAGGTTCACTTTTGTCAGATCCAAAAAAAAATCAAGGATGGCTTGTGATTACTCCTTTTAGACTGTCTGAAAGTGGGTAAGTTTTTTAGAAACCAATTTATATAATATATTCGCCAAACCACATGCTTAGTCACAATATACAGTGATGGTTGATTCTAATGTATGTTTTCAACAGAGAAGTAATACTTATAAATCGGGGATGGATTCCTCAAAATATGCGACCAAAAGAAAAGCGTCAGGCATCACTTGTGGAAGATGAAGTAGAGATAACTGGAATAGTTCGCCTCACTGAAAAACGGAGTCCATTCATGCCTAAAAATAATCCTGAGAAAGGCTCATGGCTCTACAGGTATTACTATCTTTTTATAGCTTCATACTGTATACTGCATATAGCAAGGTAAGATCTACCAATACCCTGTTCAGGGAGCCATGAGTTAAAAGGTAAACAAACCAGGAGCAGGGTAATTGACAGTTCATGATTGATTGAATTAATATAATTTTAAAAAAAAAACTATGGAAGTAATTTGCTGATTGCACTGTTAATAATACTATTGACTGATGTCTACAGAACTTGAAACCCTTTCAGGCTTTAAAGAAATCATATATTAGAAATGCCTTAAATTATTTTCTTTTTTTTAATAATTTACATATTAAAAATACCCAAAAGACACTTTATTTTCAAACTTGAAATGTATTTTATACTGATAAATTATAGAGAACAGATATTGAAAACATTTTACTTTAAAATGTGAGGTTTAGTCATTGGTCAGTTTGTATCCACCATTGTTACAATAGATCAATTTGTTAATATGAGATAACTTTTTTCAGATATTTTTGTTTAATTCTTGTTATTTTTGTTGTTTTTCAAGTATCTTATTTTATTAAGCTTGTTGTTTTGTTTTTGTTATACTCTCTCCACCAAAGTAAAAACAATCAAAGACTTCAATACAGACCAGATGACTGTTTTTATTGTATTCTAACATGTGTTCTAACATGAAAAGAAACCATGGTGAAGGATTGATATCCATACAAATGTGATATTATCAATAAAGGTTTGAGAGCTTTATTTTGCTTACATTTTGTCTCAAGCCCAAATAGACTATTGTGTAAAAACACTCCATTCCCCCACAAACCCACCCAATTTTTGATACTACTATCTTAAGAATAATTTTTATTTAATGAAAAGTTATATAATGTTTTTTTGATTTTCCAGGGACCTAGACCAAATGTGTGAGTACTTTAATTGTGCCCCTGTTTGGTTAGATGCAAAAGGTATTCCAGACCCTCCAGATGGCTGGCCTCTTCCAAATCAAACAAGAGTCACTTTGAGAAATGAACACCTCTCTTATCTTATCACCTGGTACATGTTGTCTGCATTCACAGCAGTTATGTGGCACCGTTACTTCATTAAAAAAATGCCACTATTATGAAAAAAAATTCTGTAAATTGTTTTTATCATATTATTTTAATGTAGGTGTAATATTATAAATGTAGTGTACAAAAAAAATAATAAATAATCTAGTATCACAAAATGTATGTTGTTTTAATATATGTGAAGTAAAAAGTTTATTTCATCAAAAATTATGCAGAAGTATGGAATTCAGCAGATTAAATTAAAACTTACAAGGCAAAGGAGTATAGAAATGCAATATTTTTAACTGACTTCTGTAAGCAGGAGGTAATTGATTTTTGATGATTCTTTTTTTATTTGAAGTCTGGTGCTTCTAAAATCTTATCCATGAGGAAATCACGTAAGTCTTAAAGGACAATGGGCAAAGATGTATGGAACCTGGGACTCTCTTCCAATAGTAATAAGATGTATGTCATTGGATAGGTTATTTCCGGTTAACTTGTTTTGACAGCTTTGCTGTCATACCTGTCTGTTTAGAGATTAACTAGAGAGAAACTAGAAGTGTCGCGTTCTCTTGTTGTTAAGGATCAAAATAAGTATTTTCCTCGAGTGAAAATAAAAAAAACATGATTAGCTGATATTATAGTTACATTCTAAGTACTATAATTAAATCTATTACAAGATCTCTAGACTGTATTAAGATAGAATGTATGTATTAGGGATTGTCTACTATAATGTCATTTAAAAAATATTGCTGGTGCATTTAACTCTTGAGCCATCTCATGACGTATCCGTGCGCTTGGACAGGCGTCAGGACGAGATAGTAGGCGAAATAAAGTATTACCATAAAATAAAAATAGTGTTCACAATAAAAAACCTTATATTATTATTTTTTTAACTTTGTGTGATTTATCTCTAAATGGCCAACTGTGAGAACAAAGCTGTCACGACAAAAGTTGTTGCTATTAAAAGACCTATCCAATGACATATGTTTTTTTGCTATTGGTCGCTGGTGCCAATATGCCCATTGTCCTTTGCATTAAGTATTTGCGCGACAAAAGGACGAATAGCTCACGCCAGACAGAATAAATCACGCCAACCGATTTCGATGATTCTTTATTTGCTGGAAAGGATGCACTTCAAGGGTAGTTTGATAAGAGTTTGCTTAGGTTCTGATTGTGGAATCAGGTTTAAGTCGGTTTTTTTTGTTACAAAACATAATTAATTTCAAATATTTAGGATTATTTCACAATAATAAAATAAATACTACACATACTACCATAACTTTGGTGATGTACACTTTTGTACATTTTGCAATGCTTACTTTATGCTATAATGGGTCCTCTAGTAACTAGTTGAAATCAATATAAATTCTCTTCTAATAACCTTTGCATTATATACAGTATACAATCTATCAGTGAACACATTATAATATGTAAAGTTTGTGTGAAAATATAATTTTTACTATTTTTAAATGGGTATATTTCGTTTAAATTAAAACTAATATATAATTGTTTGAGATCTATTTATTTCATGAAGAAATATTACATAATTTTACAGCAAATTATAATAAGTAATAAAATGTCCTATAAAGTTCCTAAAAATTATTATCAGTAAAATCAATTCAATTTAAAACTTAATTATAAATCATACACTAGGTAATCTGTTGCAATAACAAATAATTATAAAAAGTTCCTAATGTAATGCAGTCTTATAATAAAATAAAACTAAAGTGCACTAAAAACTTGTCAACATTATATATAATACACTTTACACATTCGAAAGCCAAATAAAATTAAACACTTGTAGAGTCACATTAAATATATTATATAGTAAAATTATCAAAATTAATTTAAAATTAATAAATGTCCTGAAATTGTCATTATAAACCTTGTCCAAATTAAATTAAACCACAGAAATGATGGTCTTACACCAAAGTATAACGATTCGTATTTATATATACACAATATAAATTAACATATATATATTGTGTACTTGAAGGAGGCCTTGACGCCAAATTATCATCTGATGTTATATCAGATCCATAATGGGAACTTAAAATATAAATTTCCACATTCCAGCTGCAGTTAATTCTTGCACATTGCGGATGTCAAGTTTGTATTAGGAAAGTCTAGAATCATCTGTGACTGGAACGTCGGTCGCAGGAAAGTCCTTAGAAAGGGTCGACGACAATCGAGAAAATTTAGAAATGTTATAATCCAATTTTGTAGCTCCGCTTGAGTCGTATTACCAATCGATGTTATAAAAGTGTTAAGAGATTGTAAGAATGACGAACTTATAGAGATGCCGGCACGGGCTCGAGTGGGGCTCGGGGACGTGCTAGCGTTACATGAACACAGGCAATATCAACTTAAAATTCAAGCGGGCAAGTCAAAATTCGACACGTGTATTTGTGGTACGTGCGTGGGCTCTATTTTTGGGGATGTTTTGTAATCACAAAGACCAAGCTCCTTCAACTTCCACTCCCATCCCATCGTCTGTACCGCGTGCAGTGTTTCTGCTTCAGTGTGCTGACGTCGAAGCATACCTTCCTAAAATAATGAACATCAACATTTATATGTATTTTTTATTTTATAATCTAATATGAGATTTATCATTATGCATGTAAAAAATATAGCAAATTGAGCGGAGCATGAGCAATGGAATATTTTACCACTCCATACCAATTCCTATGTGTTTTAATAGTTTACTATAAAAAATTTAACATACCTTGATCTTCTCCCACTTATCATCGACCTCCTGCAGCCACGAGTTGATCTGCCGCCCGTTGCACCGGGAGCGCTGCGCGTTGCGCTTCTCCTCCTGGTCCGGTGCGAGCACGTTGTACACCTCCTTGTCACGTAGTATCGTGCACACCGAAAAAGGAAGAGCCTGGACAACAAATGTTCATTACAACAAATAATCAATCAAAGTTTATAAACAGTTGATTGAGAAGACTGTCAACACACTGTGGGCTGTGGCTGTGGGTTCGATTACCACAACGGGAAATTATTTCAGTTCATCGCTTTGGTAATACCAATGCACAATGTGTGCTAGATTTATGGACGACACATGACACTCAAGGTATGGGAGGTAATAGCAGGGAGGGACAATAATTTACAGTTGTTAACTTTGCATCACTTAAGTTTAGTTTTAGTTTTCATTCGATTATTTTATAGTAGAATAGAATTAAGAGAGCAACAACATAAAAAAGGTGATATTACAGACTTTTATAATGGCAATGTTCTTAAAAAAGTTTAATTTTAGGAATTTTTTATATGTATATTTATTCTAGTGCGTGCAACAAACTTGAAATATTCATAAATGCGTGTTTTACGTCATAAGTGGGTAACAGCTATATGGTTCACCTTAATAGTATAGTTCAAAAAAATATTTAGATATCATTAATTAAGACATACTTGGTTGGCCACAGCGCGCTCAGCGCGGCCGTGCACTCTTAATATCTCTTGCTCGACGGCCAGAACAAGCTTCTCTTTCTCTACTAGATGTTGTATACGTAACCTTGTTCTGTAAGGAAAAAAACTTATTAATAAAGAAAATCCGGTAAATTGAGGGCAACGTGGCGCATCAGACTATCTGGCTGTAAGTACGACGGTTGTGGGTTTGACCCCCATGAATAATCTAGATTTTCTTTGTCGCGAGAGTGGTGTGACATGGTGTTTGAGTTCCACTACTCAACAGGCAACATCTCGAAAATTGGAATGGACACATGGGAAATAGAGTATCTTAAAGCGAGGTTAAAAAACACTAAGAAAATTTGAATATATCGTATACTTAATAAGAGAAATTAATATTTTACTAACCTTTCTTTTTCTTGCGATAAAAATTCATTGACCATTTGGGAAGGCAAATTTATCGGTATCTCGACTTGGGGCTCAGGATTCACATTATTTTGGAGTGTGTAAGTGCATCGGTTCATCAGGTATTTGTTAAAATCTTTTGGAGGTTTAGGTTTCACAGGAAACAGGCCCTTCTGACGTCGCTCGATCTAAGTTTAACAAAAAAAATATCAATTTACATTACATAGATGTGGAAAATATATGAAAAAAAAAAACATATGAATTTGCTAAAATTTTCCTAGTTAATGTTTTTTTTAGAACACGAAAGTAATTAAGATTAGTAAATTAATGTTATTTCATTGAAATGAACATTACCTGTTTGCGAATATGTATGTACATCTGGTAAGGGTTGGAATGGGTGATGTTGTGGGTTAGAGTGGTGCTGTCAGGCACCTGGTCACTTTTGGACTCCCGCGAGTGGCTGTCCTTGGATGCTTTGATCTTGCGCTTCCTCGGGTGCAACTCTACGGACGGGCCCGGACCTGTACCATACATATCATAAATTAATATTAAGCTGATTTCCTATCACATTTAGGGACAATCCATAAATTACGTCATACGTCAAGAAACCACCATCTAACGTCCTGGACGAGATCGACGAAGTGTGACTTGTATAACAAGTTGTAAGGCGGGTTCCTACGTCACGTCACATTAGACCCCTCTCGAGGGGTCTAGTCACACAAATATAAACACAGAGAAGACAAAACTCACGAAATCTATATGAAATAAGTTATGGATGGCCCCTTATATATTCTTACCATTATATTATTACCATTTTCCAAATTTTAATGTGAGCATGTAGAAAATATACTTTGTAAGTACACAATACATTCATATTTCAACTGTAAAAATAGACAGAGTAATATATCACCTGACTCAGACCTTCCACCAGAACCAGACGTGGACGTAGCATGATCGCCATCTTGACCCTGCAAACAAAATTGACAGTAAATGTGATGAATATTACAAATTACAAACACTGTTTGTACAGGCAGACATTTCAAGAGTACCTAAAGTCTCTACAGCGATATGGCAACTACTGTACTGTATGGTACTAGATACTTACAGAGGCTTGTGGACTTTTGATGGAGTTCAAAGCCTGACCGTGTCCCGACCGGGTCTCCGAACCTGTCGGGGAACTCCTTCCCTTATCTTTATCCCCGTCATTGGTTCTGTGGGAGCGAAGTACTCTTTGTCCTGCCTACAAGACAATTATTTAATGTTTACGTACTAACGTCTTACTACTTTAAGCCTTTCGCGAAATAGTCGTATATCATTAATAATTACGTTTTTCTAATATACATACTGTATTCTTAATTAAAAATCTTGAAATGGTAGCTGTGTGATTCTAAAAATAAGTTAGTAAAATGTGTAATTAGCAATATGTGTATTTAATTGTTAAATAAATTTCAAATGTAACAGTCAAAACAACCATTTGTTGACTGTGGTAACAAATTTATTTGTATTCATTTTATATGTTAACACACATAAGAAATATTTTATTAAGAAAAAAATACATTGATAAAACTATTTGATAGTTGACACAACATGCTAATTACAAAAAAAAAACAGAAATCATACAAAAAATAAAACAACTACAAACAATTGAATGATTATTGTATACAATATTTTTAACTGCACTATTAGGTATAACTTTTCAAGTACCATAGAGATATAAGTCTAATTTAAGTTACCTTGCCCTCTCCGGATCGTTTGTCTTCTATATTTCCATCGGAGCTATCAGATGTTTGTCCAGCGTCAGTACTCGTGCAAGGTATTACGTAGGGCAGTGTAGACGCGCCTCCTCGCCCTTTTCCGCCTCCCCTCGAGCCTGTTCCCGCTGTGCTTATGTTAGTTAAATCATATCTAATGATCTTTTTATTAACTCTTAGACACATATCTCGAAATCAAAATATTTTTTTATAAAGTATAAAAATTTTCGACACTAATTCACGCATCCAGGAAACTACTATTCAAGTTCAACTTTATATATACACATACATCCTAAAAATATTTAATTACTCTTAGTGGTAGTCAAATACAAACTTAACTTTAAATATATATGTATATATTAACTTAAAAAGCTTACAATTACATTAAGAGTTGAATTTAGAAATACAACTAAATCATTAAAGGTTAATTAGAATGGCAAAAATAGGCCTCATATTTAACAAAAAAAGAAAAATTATTGTTAGAAACTATACTGATTCCCACATTGGGGAATAAAGTTTTTTTATTTCCTCACTCTGGTAAGAACACAAAGCGCATGGTTGAATTCTACCACACAACACTAAATGTATAACAAACTGGGTGGGGTGTGGGGAATGGATTGTCTTAATACTAGGTTCCATACCTATAGTCATGATTATTTTTTACAGTATATCTTGATATATGCGGTATACAACATTTTAATCTAATTATGTGCAAATTTTAAATCAAACATATAAAATAGAGCACTGTACCTTCTTCTTGTTCATTTCTGCTTCCCGAACCCCCTGCACCGCCAGGAATAACAATCTTAAGCGGAGGAACCTTCGGCGCTGACGACTCTTGGCTTTTCTGGTCATCATCACCATCATTATCCTTCCCTTGAGTAGGCTTAGGGCTTGCTACAGGGCTCTTTCGATCTTGCTTACCAGATTGAGACCCTGATGAGTTTTTACCGGCTCCAGACTTCCCCTGTTGTGCAAAATTGTTATAAAATATATTAATAGTTGTTATATACTGTTTACTTTTTTCAATTTTACATTTTATCCTGCAAATAAGCAATGAGAAACTAATATCAAATCAGTCAACTATCCACGAATTTGAGACCTGAAGAGTAGCAAAACTCAATATCACTTAGTTTTGCCAGTGCAACTATATACCACTCTGAGTGTCAAATTCACAATGATCACATTCACAGTCTAACTCTGTTCCAATGTGTGACCATGGTCCTACACTTATAATCTGACCTAAATATAATAAAATATAACCAGAGAATAAATGTAATGTAGTTTTACCTGATGCGTATTTTGAGCATTAGCCTTTGCTCCACCGCCACCCTTTCCCTGCGCTTGTCCACCTTTCCCCGAGGATCCACCTCCCTTGCCTCCTGATTGAGAACCTTTCCCCAATGGTGTTGCACCAGTCTTACTTGCGGGTCCCGGAGGTTTGCTACCAGTTAGGATTCTGTTAAGATATTTTCAAAACCAACTCATAAATATACTAACTAAAAAACAGATTCCGTCACCTTTAAAAAAAAAAACAAAAAATAATTAAATAATAATACCAAATATAACTAGTGATAATTACCGGCCAGTGCCTCCTCTTGCCACAGGGGCAGGTTTTGCCATGGGTTCTTTTTCCTCAGTGTCTTTTCTCTTTTTTCGTTTTGATGTATCATCCTCTGTGGCTTCTGCCTCCTGATTATCCTCTACATATGATCTTTTTGAACTAGTGCCCACCTCATCTTGTGTTGATGATACCACCCCACTACTAAGTTGAGCTCCCTCTATAATTAGAAGAAACACCCAAAATAACTAAGTTGTAGTTAAATATATCTATAATACTTCACATATTCTTAAATTGTAGATCATATATAATATTTAAATTACTACTACAACGACAAACATAACAATATAACACCAGTGTCAGTGTGATGAAATTGGAAAGGAAATACAAGTTATTTTGTTATTAATTTTATTTTTACCATCTCTATTCTCAACATTATTGCCTTTTTCTTGCGAGGCCTCCTTGCCCTCGAAATTTTCGCCCTGCGCTAGGCCCTCCATGTTGCTTCGTTTGCTAGAATCGCTGTTTGCACTTGCATTGCCTTTCTTACTGCTGTCATCCCTTGTTCGACCTGTGTGAGCAGCTCTTGCGTTATCTGTTTTTCAAAATCACTATTTTAATACTGTAATGTCATATAATTCAAACATATTGTAGAGCACCCTTAATATAACTAAAACTTTTGGATGTCTGAAATAAAAGAACTATCCTTAACTCTTCTAAACTTCATATATTCAGATAAGAAATGTATCATCCGTAACATACCTGATTTAAATGTAAAGTATTTCTCAAAATTTGTGCTGTGACCATGATGTGTCTCAGTGGTTACAAAAAAATATCTTAATACTTATGGAATGATGCTTAATGTGATTGTGAATTGTGTGATTAAAAATGTATAATGTGATGTAGATGAAAAATGGGGTTTTTAAAGATTTCAAGAAAAAACCGGGGCTCTTTTACCAAAAGCGGGACAATAATTACTTAATTAAGTAATAAGATTTTTTTTATATATTTTTTTTTATTATTAATATAAATATAGAAATATATGTATATAATAACAAGTCTAGTTCTAAGTAATGTCTAAGGGAAAAATTATTAAAACAAATGTATACAATGACAAAAGTATGGATAAGTCTGTAGAAAAAGAAAAAAAGAATTTAATTTATTATTTATACATAAGTTTTAAATAAAATTTCCATTGGTAATAGATATCAAAATAAAATGTTTTTTAATAGAATAATGTCACTATGCTTAAAAATGATATTGTTTTGGTTTACCATATATAAGGCAGTTAAGTCTTCAGAATAATTATACATAACTTACAAATATACTTATTTGTATTTCTATGAAATTATTAGTAACTAATTAGCATCATAAAGAAATGAAAAAGTTTTTTTTATGTATGTGGAATAATCCGTGAAAAGCGGGACAATACATTTCCCAATTGGGACATTTAATTTTTGGTCTAAAAATCGAGATGTCCCGCCAAAATCGTCTGGCAACGCTGCATCTAATTAAAGTAAAGAGTAAATAATATTCTGAAAATATTTTTGTTGTTTATTCAAGTTAGGTCATTAATAATATGTGATAACCTAACTCATTTGGTATTATTGATATTCATAACATTATTATTATATTAATAAAATATTATAATAGTAGTCTACTTTGAATTATCAAATTTAGTTTACATATGCACAGCACAAGTAATATGGAATAAGTGATACATTTTGAAACCTTATTAAACAATTAAATCAAGGTTAAATACATTATAGTATTATATTTTAAGCACTTTTCAAGAACACACTTCTTATACATCCTTACTAAAACATGTCAATGTATATTTAGAAATAAATGACACGCATTAATTAATTAGTGTTACATGAAGAGTACGTACATACACAGGCCACAAGACCCTATGGAAAAAGATAAATATTAAGATTCTCATTAATAGATAGACTATTTGTTTTTCACGTTATAATTTGATGCACTGAAACAACATCTCTCATTTAACCACAAACTTTTCACAAAAGGATCATCTTTTGATTGATTGGTGATTTATGTGCGGCGTGCTATATACAAGAATAACATAAAAAAATCAACTCCCCTTTATTATGCGAGAGTGCTCTCCTTTGCATGTCACGACGCCCGGCCCGTTTAGTTTTTATTTTGCTGGCGGGTAAAGAACTTTTTTAACAAGAAACCTTTAGTTTATAAAGGAAAATTTAACATCACGACGTTGACGTTATGGTGCGGCCATAACGACAGCTTAAGCAACACGCCCCAGGAAACGTTCCATTGCACGAAAAATAATAGTATTATAATATAGTAAAAGTAAACGTTTCAAGATATTTTATTTACCTCAATTTGTGTACGTTACAAATATCTCAGATTTATGATAAATAATTATGTAATTATACTTGTTAATATTTTTTTCCATTGGCAACATTGTCATATAGAATCGATAATTTTAGATGCTATCTCTTGTTTACTTTATGTATTTATGAATAAAAAGAGATATTTATAAAACATATTTATGGTCATTCTTATATATATGATTAAAATATTTTAATGAATAATAATTATTTATTTATTTCTGCTAAATAACTAAAGAAATACTCAACCTCTAAAAATAATTATAAATCTATAATACTACGGTAACACAATCTTTTAAAATACAACTAACAAAAATAATAGTCCAAGATCCCAGAGCCGCCAGACCTACGTCATTTAAGCAAAGTTGAAATTTTGAGGACTATTAGTCTAATATGTAGTTAAGACATGCGTACTCACTAACTTGAAAGTGGGGCCATTTCGGATGTGCCAATTAAGGTACACTTTCTACTATGTTAAAGTAGAAACGCTAGTGGCCCCACTTTCAAGTTAGTAAGAACGCATATCGTCTTAACTACATTTTAGACTATTAATTCTCAAAATTTCAGCTTTGCTAAAATGACATAGACGTTATAGTAGTTCATTTTGATAGTATTAAAATGCGTCAATGCTTCTCAATTTCTAGGACAGGTTGGCTTTGGGCTGTTTTTACATGGTCTATGATGTTTACGGTACCGTAAAATGGTGTGAATAGAAACATTTTTAGATTTGAAATTTAATATTTACAATGTTCCTGACTTTAAATATGAAAACAATTATTATTTTTGATTATTCCATTCAATTCTTCCCACTTCAAATTATAAAAATAATTTTATCGTCGATGAAATCCATAAATTTAAATCATAATAATTATTAAATAATAAGTTCTATAGACATCGTTCAATAATATTATTTACATCTATAAGAACATAGATACTTTTTTTACTTAATACTCTATCAATCGTAACCTATTCGTCTGGCCGCACACGTACAATAATATTGTCAATAAAGTACGTATCGTCAATAATATTGCCTGCATGCGGCCCATTTCCAATATTATTGTAGATTTCTAGAAATTCTGTTTTTACTACGATAATATTGGTGGGAGGCAGAGTTATTGCAATAATATTGTCGCTGCAATATTTTACTTGAAAAAAAAAAAGACTTCAAAGGAGGCAAATGTTTCTTCTTTTTATTCAAGATGGACGATAAAAAGAGTATAAATAGCGAAAATAGTGTTGAAATTTCTACTCTTACGGAAAATCTATATTTAATAGCTTATTAAAATATGGCAAACTTGTCCAGCGCTACAAGATACATTTATTGAAGCATATCATGATAAAGTAAAAAATATAGTGCGCTAAAAAAGCTTCTCGATGTTTACAAAAAAAATTAAGCAAATAGAAATAATTTTTTTTGAAAGCGGCTTCGTCTTCTTTATATAATAGTGTCAGAATTATTTAAAACATCCTGTTTGTAACATAAGCTTCACGCTGTATGCCGCACACAGCAGAATGGGCAGAGGAAACCTAGTATTAAGACACTTCGTTCCCCTTTTTCCACCGAATTCTGAAAGCATCGAGTGTTGAGTGGCGGAAACAACGCTGCGCTTTGCCTCGTAACCAGAGCAAAGAAATAAAAATATTTCCTCGAGCGGGAATCGGACTCACAACCTGTCTTCACACACATGTGTGCCCCTGGGGCACGAATGGCTTTTGTTGTAGTTCATTAATAATATTAAAATTCTGAAACTGTCTTCGGTCAATTTTATTTTATTGCCTTTTTTATATGTAAGCTAATTGCAATAACTAAAGCAATGGCTTTTTTCATTCTAGCTATTTCAGGTGTAAGTCGTACGCATACAAATAAAGCTACTGAGCGTCTGCGTCAGATTTGACTACGAAATATTGTCAATAGTATTGTGTAGTGTGCGGGGCCATATATTAAACAATATTATTGTCAATATTGTATCGACAAAAATATTGTGTGTGTGCGGCTCGCCTAAAATAAGCTTTTTTTGATTTGTTTACCTTTTATCTCATGGTTTCGTGAATGATAAGGAATAGTTATTTTAGGGGAAGTAAAGTATTTATCTACTATCTCTTTACGCTACATTTCCTGTAGTTTTAGCGTTTAAAAGGTACTTGATTTGCAAGTAAACAACATTTTGTCGAATTTTTTAGTCCCACTTTATAACCATTTTAATACTTACTTTGACATTTTAAATATCAATATTAGTTATTTCTTTAAAACTATATTTTTACACATCATAAATTATTTCTGATGCCGGAGACTGATATATTTTTGGGTATACCAAAGTAAAGATAAAAACAAAGCATGAAAATTATCGATGGTACTTTATAATGCATTGGCTACATTGTATACTTTTTTATACTTATTAAGGCTCGTTTGAGCTAGTGGATCACTTGATGTTAAGTGGTTACCGCTGTTCATGAACATTGGCAGCACCAGAGGAATCATCAATACGTTGCCGGCTCTTTTAAAGAACTTCTTGATCCTTCCCTTCAAAGGTCTGATATCGTAACTTTGTTGGGAACACGTCTAGTGGTAGGTGGTCCAAGTTCATGGGAAGGATAAACTGGTATATCGGGTAGTAGAACTAACCCAGGAACCCAGGTGGTGACGGTGAATACATATAGTAATATTTGTTTTAATTTATGAACGTATACAATTCTAAATCTAAGAAATTAAAATAAACACTCTTGCATAGTGACACATTGCAATGTTATTTTTACTCGACTGCGCGACGCAAAAGAAGTGCAATGTTTTTATTAGTCTATATATGTACGTTTGTTCCTATGGAGCGCATTACCGTATCCATACGGCGTTCAAACGTGAAATACGTTTTTAAATTATTTAATCTTTATAAAAAATGACATTTAACAAAAAAAAGGAGTCAAATAGTGTATTTACTTACGATAGTAATTGGATATTATAGGTTCGTGACTTTGTGTCAATTTACCCCGCTTAACCGATATTCATTTATAAAATAAAAAAAAATTGCAATAAGTTTGAAAAAATTACATAAGTTTTATAAACATCGTTCTAGAATATTATTAACAGTGCTAACAGCGTATTACTTTCATAGAACCATAGATTTTTTTTTAAAATTAATATAGTAACTTCATCAATCATGACCTATTAAACAACCATTTTTAGATGTGTGACCTTTTATACAGGGTGGAAGCGTCTGCTCTCCTTTTACGGGAACATATATTACTACGATGAACATAGATTCAGCACCAGCAGTCTCGCTCTAGACATGGAGCAATACACACCTCCATTACGAAACTGTCGGTTTCCTCAGTTCTTAGAAAATCATGATTTTGTTACAATAAATGAACAAATAGTGAACAGTACATAGGTGTGTTATTTATTGTACAATGTTTCTATCACCCCTAGACATAGATGAAGACGGTGCTACCGCCCACTCATCGCTGACGCTATTAAATATCATTTCGTTATTTATATTCGGTAAATAACATAATATTCTGCTAGTACCGATTATTCACTATGGAATATGTTGTAGCTGGTGAAATGAGAAAGGTTTAGCAGCAACATTCCCACTCGGGAATTAAAAATGAGAAGAAAAAGCGCGCCGTTTGTGTCTAGGTGTGCTCTGCCTATCCTGTTATAAGCGGGATACAGCGTGAAGGTAAATAAAGAATACATAACGTTGCAGTGTACCCAATTTATCATATTACCTCCTTTCTTAAAGGCTACAAAAATAATTATTAACTTACCTTTCAAAGTTTGAAGGTATTCAAAAATGTGTGAAGCTGCATAATCAGATGGTGATTTTCCTTTTGAATTTTTTACAAATGGATCCGCGCCGTGTTCGATGAGAAATTTGACCATCTTTAAGTTTCCTGAAGTAGTAGCATCATGTAGTGGGGTATCGTCATCTAGACCTTTGGCATTAACGTTAGCACCACCATTGACGAGGACCACGACAACTTCTAGCCAACCATAACTACATGCTTCGTGTAGTGCTGTCCAGCCTGTTATATACAAAAATATAACACGATAATATAACAAAGGGGTAACATATCCAAAAGGCAACAAATTAGTAATATAAATAAATAAAACTATAATAAAAAAATATATAAAAAAATTGGCAAAAAAACTTGTGAATGCAACATAAAAAATTTTTACAAAACAATTATTATTAACTACAATCTTTAAGATCAGTTTTTTAATTAACATTTTTTTGAGTACTTTTTACTAATATAACAAAAGGTCAGTTTTTAAATCATATTCATAACCTGCAATTTTTGATATGCAATTTTTTGTTACATTTCCTGTTAATGCTGATAAACTTCACACAAACATTTGACCCAAATAATATAAATTAAAAAAATACTCTTATTTTTGAAATCTACAATTATTTTTACTTTATGTACACAACAATACACATCACAAATCAATGATGGTGGTGATTACATATTCCATGATTATTAAAACAATAAAAATAAATAAAAAGAAACATAATCTAATACAGATAACAAAGCCTTAATTATATTGTAATTTAAAAAGATTATATTGAATAAATATTACTTACCATTACTTTTCATATTTTATATTTTTTATTACTATACTTATTATAAACATTTATTTTTCAAAATACAGCACTACAACATTATTTGGCATCACTTTATACATACACTATTTTTAATTTGTTGAATCTTCTTAACTTCACACTTCATTCCATATATAGCAGAGTAGACAAAAGGAACCTAATATCAAGACACTGGGTTTCTAGTTTTCCATTTTACAATTTTACAGGTATTATGCCTTGATCTGCACACCAAGCTTTGTTTTGTTACCATAACAAGGAATTGAAAAGAATTCCTTGCCCTGAGAAGGAATTGAACCCATATCCGTTGTGTTTAGTCAGATATTGTGCTGTTGCTCTTACTTATACTTAAAAAAATACTTTAAGCAAACAAGTAATAAAATATTTGATATAATAAAATTGGAAAATGTAAATAGGTCTTTCCTTCTGTTTATTTATTCTTTGAATATATAAACTAAAAAAGAGAGTTTGTGAAAGTAAGAACTATATATAAAAAATATTACTGTTTTATATGTTAATATAATTACAACAAATAAATAAATCAGCTTCACACTGTATCGCCGAGTTTTGGAGGCATTGCGTGTTGAGTGGCGGAACTCAACGCCGCGCTTTGCCTCGATACCAGAGCGAAGAAATGAAAATATAAATGTAAGTAAATATTTTGTCCTCGAGAGCGGATTGAACCCACAACAAGTCGATTTTACAATCACACTCTGTGCCCCTGCACCAAGACTGGTCTCATAATTATAACAATGTAAGTATTACAGCAATTTTAATATTATTGGTTCAAAATGTACAATTTTTCTTTGTGGTTCCAGCCTCATTACTTTCAAATTTTAGAAAAATAAAAATATTGTTCTTCACCTTGTTATTTATTTGTGAAAATGTTATGTATGATTGGTAATATATTGTTACTATATATATATATATACATAAAATTACTAAGTGGACCACAGTGGACCCTTAGTAATTAGAAAAATGTTTTTTTTTAGAATTAAATTTCTTAAAAATTAGAATTCTTTAAAATTTTTTAAAAAAAGTGAATTTGTAATTTGACAAATTATGCTATAAAATGTAGATTTATTCTATTTGAGAGCAATAATAATTTATATCTCTAACCACCAGGGTTTTGTAAATTACAAAACCCTGGACCTTTGGAGTTACTGAATACATTATTAGGTATATGTGACAAAAAAATTAATAAATAATAAACAAATGTATGTTTATTAGGCCGCTGTTACATGTATACAGTCAAATTGAAACTGAAACAATAGGTGTCGAGCACAATACAAGTTACAATCTGTCAAATCATGCATTATACATATATAGTGAAAATTTGCAAAATTTTTTATTAACAATGAGAGTTGTGTTTACAAGGTGGCACCAGATTGGTTAGGGTCTGGGTTACCGCAAGTGCACTGTATTAAATAAACATGCTTAATGTTAAATTACACTGGATTTTTAATACATATTGAAATATAGTTTTAAAAACAATATATGTAAGCATGGTTTATTAATAGGAAAAACACATCATAAATATATTTTATTCATTTGGAAAATAAAATACTGAGTCTATATTGTGAGTTTACAGAATACATTGATAGCAATTGATTTATAGCATTTAATCAAATCCTTTTGTATTTTTTCTGTGCCATGTATCTAAGCTGGTGACAGTTCTAAAAACTACCTAATATGTGTATTATGGTAAAATAGAAAGTTTTATATAATTTTATATTTGAAATTTGTTTAATTTTATAATATTATGATTTTCAGTTGAATAGTAGTTATGTAATTTTTTTTATGACAATAGTATATTAAAATAAAAACATTGTTGTTATGAATAAAAATTACAATATCAGAAATTAAAATATTTAGGAAGAATCTATATAAAGTCAATTGTTAGTTTCAATTACATTCCCATACACCAAATAATTAATTAAAAAAATCAATTTTCAAAATGAAATATTTAAAATTGTGTATTTCAAATAGTTCACTGCCTAGAAATATTAAATATCTATGTTAGTATTTACAAAGTTATAATGTATATTGTGTTATAGGGTCAAATAACATGTTTGTAAACAAATAAAACATACCAGCAAAGTCTGGGACATCAGGATCTTGGCCTTGTTCAAGCAGTCTTTGTACTTGGTCATGGTCTCCTCTAATAGCAGCTACGTGCAAAGGTGTTTCGCCGCGTTCATTTCGCTGCTGTCTGTTGCGTTTGCGTTCTTCAGCTGGTGTCGGAGCGACTAAACCCAAAAAAGGCGGGAAGTTATGTATATACTCATTTAGTTGTTATAACTAATGTATTTATCAATTCACCTCACCTGGGGGGGCATCCTGAGATGAAATTTGCATCACCAGAGCCAATTGCTGCCGCTCCGACATAGGTGCTATGACTTGATTCCGTGGCGCGCCGTCAGGCCCGCGCCCCGAGCCTCGCGACCGCGACGTAGACGGCATGCTTCGAGCATAACCACGCGTCTACACATGTAATAATTCCATAATAAAACGTTATATTCTTTTTAAAAGTATAAACTTCGAAACGCGCCAAGAGCCAAAATCACGACGTGAAGTTACTTTTATATACCTTTTTTCCTTTTCCAAGCAGAATTTTGGTGTATTAATATAAACTTTTAAGTTTAGTGATTCTAATTTTAAAGAAAAAAAAAGCGAAAACAAAACTAAACATCTTCAGTTTCACAAATAATGTTTCTCTTAGACATCACGACGGACAACCACAAATACGACATTTAAAGCAAGTGTTGTGCATTTCAATATTCAAAGAATGAGTTGGTCTATGGTATTACGGTTTTCGATTTATTATACGATTCTAAATTTAAAAATAAAATAGCGTGCCGTATAGAAATTATATTGTTGTGTAAGGTGTAAATTTTATTAAAATATTGTGACGCAAAACAGTGGCTGTATAAATAAAAATTATTTTAATAAATATACTTTAATGACATATTGACTAAAATGATTTTTTATTTCCATAAAATTTTAAAATGCTATACACCAATATAATATTCTACTTCTAGCTACATACTATGTATTTATATTGTTACTGTACAGAAAGGTACTATTTACAATCGTAAAATAGTACAGTACCGTGCGGAATATTTTTTTATTATTCTGTAAATTCCTCATAGAATTGAAATGTCAAACTGATATCTGTACGGGTATGAACTTTCTGGTTTCTGAGTCTTATTGTCAAATGTCAATATTATTCAATATCAGGTGGCCGATTTTTCAGACATTTTTCTTTATTATATACCTAATGTAATAAAGTAAAATGTGGCGTCCTTCGTTTACAATCTTTCGCAAAATTATAGTGCCTTCGATGAAAGAAAATGTAAAACTATCGAAACTTTTATATTCGACTAAGAGCCGACTACCTCGATCGACTGCAAAGTTAACCCTCATAAGTGCGAGTGTCGGTATTTTAGTTGGAGCTGGATATGGAGGTTACACGCACTACAAAATAAATTCAAAAAAATCTCTAGCACCAACAGAAGTGGAAGATCATGCATTTTTGAAAGAACCTCCAAAGTATCATGCTCAGCATAAGGTATTATTTAAAATATATATTCTGGTTCTATATGTAGATATTAGTAAAGATTTTGTATAGTGACCGACCGAAGATTCGGTTTCGGTTTCGGCCAAAAATCGTAGGTTCGGCCACAGTTTCGGTTTCGGCCAAAATACGGCCGAACCTTCGGCCAAACCGAAACTAAGCACTTGTCTTTCTGCTAATTATTGTGTATAATTATTATGTAAATCTTGCTTTGAATGGCTTTCATAGTTGAGTATCTACGGAACAACCAACCAACCAACAACAAAAACTTAAATAATCAAGAAATAAAAGGCATGGACGATTTAAGAGTTGTTCAAAAATTTTAAATGTTTGACCATAGCTAGATTGGAACCTGCGTCAATTGCAAACCATCTGCTTTCACCACTAAGCCATACATTTTTATCAATATTTTTAATCCTACAACATTCAAATTTTAATTATATATATATATATATATTATTATATACTATTTTAAAAATAGATGGAACAAGGAGGAAGAATTTTATTAAATTAAGGTTCATTATGTAATATTTTAAAATGAATAATTGAAATCTCATTTATTTGATATTTTAAATATAATTTATTTAATGAATGAAAGAAGACACAACATTTTTAAAATATTTCGTTTAAATTTTTCAATGTTTAGAGAAATAACATTGTGGAACAGTCATTTTACGGCATGGTAGCTTGAAGTCAATTTCGTAAAAGATTAATGAGCTGAATCCTAGAAAATTATCAGATTAGACAAATTTACAATTGGCATTGATTTGACACAAAACTTTTAGCTATTTCACTAAAAAAATTAAATAAAAATGCCTAAAACATATTGAAAAAAAATCTTATTTTATATTATTTTTATATATTCCTTAAAATATTTTTGTATGGCATATATTTCGAAAATGGTAAAACTACGGACCTTGCAATATAGGGTAAAAATAGTTGATAATGACAACCTCTATCATTTGTTCCAGTTAGTCTTCAATTATCCATACCTATATTATAAATTCGAAAGTAACTCTGTCTGTCTGTCTGTTACGCAATCAGGGCCAAACCGCTAATTCAATTGTAATAAAATACTCATACAGAGATACTTGAGGGTCTTCGGATGAACATAGGTTACTTTTTTTCTCATATTTGTAATAT
>DWMY01000578.1:0-22589 GCA_018249775.1 Heliconius hecalesia formosus | reverse complement strand
AAACCGACCAGGCGCTCTGACCACTAAGCCATGCGTTCTCGCCAAGCTACGTCGAAATTTTTATACGCTTGTTACAACTTATTTATGTTGTTAGCATCTCTGTAGGGAGATTTTTACAAATTTCCGCCACCCAAAGATAATTATCGTTTGGCACGAGAGAAACTATTTTTTAAATATTTTTTTAAACATTTTTAAAGTGTTATTCCACACTTATGAAAGAAAAATACTTATTTAGAATTTTTTATACGTTTTCTAAATAAGTATTGATTTTAATTTTGTTGTCCAATTTGGACAATATAGAAATAAAAGATATGTATAGGTATATTATTTTTTAGTTTTCTTTTCTTTTGTTTTTTTTTTGGTATTTTCATCCATCAATCGGCTGATACTCTAGTGTTGTAACGTATTAAAGTAAGCGTCAAAGTATTTTAGTCTTCGGATTACTTTTCACTAGACAATTGTAAATAATATAAAAATACTTTTTTGGAAGTTTTTAAAAATTTGATCCATTTGGGCACAAATATGTGACTGTAAGCGCTACTGGTTATGGGTTCGATCCTCACTCAAGGAAATGAAATATTTTTTTAAATTTATATTTTCATTTCTTCTGGCTCTGGTGTCGAGGCATAGCGTGACGTTGAGTTGCGTCACTCAACGCGTAATGCCCCCAGAATTCGGCGACAAAAAGAGAACTGAGTGTTAACACGAGGTACTCACCGCCTACCCAGCTGTGTGCAGGATACAGCGTGAAGATGATTTTTATAAAAAATGATTTGATAAAAATGCCTCTTGGAAACCATTAAACGTTTCACGTACATAATATATATTAAGTACGATTATATCGTTACAGTATATCTATATATATAGTGTTACGATACAATACTGACACAATCTTGTCTTTGTCACTATATCGATGCAGTATAACAGTAACCATTTGACCATTGTCAGTGATAGTGATAATCTGATGATGAAGTTGGGATGAATGAAGGATGCTGGAGAGATCAATAATTGATAGGGGTGGCCGTCACCCGTTCGAGGCATCAGTGGTTAATTAAAGTGAAGTCAGGGTAATTCATTTGGTGTTGGTTCATAAAATATTCATTATTTAACTTCAAATCTATTGTCGTTAGGTAAAGTACGGAAGCCAAAAATCGCTAATGTTCTCATCGCTCATTTAAACTACCAAGAAGTTTAATTTCTTTTTCTAATTCAACTACCCTTGTTAGTAGTTCAAAAGAGCAATAAAAGATACTTGGAATTTTTCACTTCCGATACTTTACCTAGGGATCGTCAAAATGTTGCAACATTCGAATTAAATTTATATATTTAGCTTTTGATACTGTTGATGCACAAATAGATTATAATTTTGAATGTTTAATTAGTATGCTTGATTATTATATTGTTAATTAATTTTGATAGCTGTGAGCTAAGTAAGGTTGATACAGTAATATTATTTTATAAAAATGTTTTTCGTTTTTTTTTATCAGTTTCTCGATGTATCCCGCATGTAGCAGGGTAGGAATAGGGAGCTTCGTGTTAAGACACCCCGCTCGCCACTTTCTGACGATTTCTGAAGACATTGCGTGCCGAGTGGTGGAACTCAACGCCGCGCTTTTGCTTTTTCGACACCAGAGCGAAGAAGTGTTTCGAGTGGGGATCGAACCCGCAACCTGTCTCGTTTACAGTCACATGCTTTGTGCTGCGTCACGACTGGCCTCATGTTAACGAATATTATATTAAAAGATGAATAGAAAATACACGTTCAAGCACCATCTACATAGTAAAAAACGTCTAAACGGTATGGAATCTTGTATAACCCACTGTCAACGACAGATTTACAGACCATAGCCTCCCTATCGCAGCTCGGCACGCTCACTTGGGCTCCAACGTTAATCCTATTATAATGAAACTTGTATTTTTGTTGGAGCGTGCAACGAAATCTTTTAAGTCGCGTCATCTCATGTTGAATAGGAGCGTCTGCTGCTGTCTGTACTACCCCGCCACGTTGCCATGGAGATGAAAGCTGACATCGCCAACCAGCCGCGACAAGAACAGTTCCACAAGATATACATCCAGAGATACGAGAATGTAAGGTTAGTATAAAAAATCTTTGCAAGCTGAACTTTTTGAGTGTACAGAAATCTGCTTTTTAATTTGAACATATTTCTAGTAAATATTGTGTACAAGTAAGTTGCGAGGAACTTTGTAATTAAATTACATTAATTACATAAAATTTTAAATGAAACTACTTTGCCTAATTAATAACATATATTTAGAATTGTACATTTTTGGAAAACCCGTTGATTCGAACACTTTAGCAGTAGTCCGTGGTCACACGTGGTGGTAGACTGAGGTGGAATTCGTCTGTTAGTTGACATAATGATTATATCAAACTACCGCCAAAGATTTTTTATTAGCCTGCCACTGCCCTAGATTCTTGCAAAATGAGATGACTGTATTTTGCCCTCTGGTGTGGTGGGTTTGAGACTTAAATTTTTTTATGAGGTCCAAATTGGTAGGAAGTAGGCTGTTTTGAATTGCAATAGCCTTCCAGATTATTCCAGTAATGTATCTGTTTTCCTTAGCGAGGATGTGGGATGTTTATCAAACCTATACATATATTTTAAGAAAATACATTTTTTTTTAATTTATATTTATTTATAAAAATATTTCACTATAATGTAAAAATATAACACATTTAAAAAAGTTTAATTGAACAGTTTAATCAAATTACTAACTGTTATTTGTATATGCACATATAAGTATGTAATTTGTTGCCATTAGCTTGTCAGATAAGTTAAGTTTTGGGTTAAGGTAAGGTTGGGCTCAGGGTCTTTACAAAACTAATCATCTATTAATAGCGCTGGGGATAGACCCAAAATTTCATACGTAACTTTCAATTCACTACAATAATTCAAATATTCTATATAATGTTGGATTAGTTATAGTGATGTGGGTACTGAAAACGTAATCAAGAACGATTTCTCATTGAATAAAACTTATACGTATGTAACATTTTTGAAATTTACATTTGTTAAGCCTTCAAAAGATTATTTTTGCAATAATATTTTTATGTAGGTATGAGTTTTTTACGTCCAAACAGTTTTAGTGAAATTGTAAATAGAATATGGCTGCGCTTGTTGGACTAAAATTTCTGTCACGAGTTGCTCTATAGCACAATGTTTGGCTTTATAAATTTGTATTTTTGTTATGTTAATGCGTCTGTTGGATCTATTTAATAATAATAATAGCTTAACGGTTTATTGTAATATTAGATTGTGTTGATCTTAGCTTTATAAAACATCATGATCTTGGAAATAAACGGTAAAATAGTGAATGTCGAATAGAACTTACTGATACCTTACAAATATATTTTTAATGAATATAGGATATTTACAATAAATACCTTTATATTTTGAACATAAATAAAAGAGAAAACAAAAGAAAAAAATCCATAGTACAATAAAAAAATCACAAAATACAAAGATTGTACGTCGATGAACATTATTACTCAACAACCAATGAAAATCGCTCATTTTCGCGCCACTTCCGCGTCAATGACGCTATTGGCTTCACAATTCACGCTTCACTTCATTTGTTGTTGAACGATTTTGAACATTTACAGACCAAAATAAATATATATTAAAATAATTACTTTTTTTACTGTAAAAATAATGTTTTATTTATTTGAGTTATATATATTACTCATTTGGCGCGTTAGGGAAAAATTATAAAGAGTATTTTTTTTCGATGCGCGCGCACATCGTCACCAAAAACAACTAATGTCAAATATTTTTTATGACATTTCAATAAAAATTATTTAAGTAGATAATGCGTTATAATACAGCTTTCTTTCAATGTATTAAATTATATCTTTTTTCTATGATTAGTATGGCTTTCAGTACAAATATAGGATAACGCAAAGAATAAAATCTTGTTACGCCAAACAAGTATAAATTCTAACTGCGTATACAAAAGTTGTGTTGTGTTTTTTGTTTCTACTTTTTTTCTAAATTTTAAAAATTAAAGCACAAAACACTGGATAATTTTTAAAGTATGTGTATAGCTATGTCTTATCCTATTTAAGCTTAACATAGATTTGTTGAAGTTGTTCTTGATTCGATTAAGTTCACAAATTTAAAAATGAATAATGTCACTACCACAACCAGCATTGTCAAATGCTCCGATTTTGGCGGGATGTCACGATTTTTATCCCAGAAATTAAATTTGTTTTTTTACCTTAAAAATTTTAATAAGTTACTAATCAAATATGGAAATACAGAAATTCCTAAGTAAGTACGTATGATTATTTTGTAGACTTAACTGCCTTAAATATGGTAAACCAAAAACAATGTAATTTAAGTATATTGACGTTTTACCATCAAAACATTCTATATTGATATCTAGCACCATTGAAAAAAGTATTTAAAATTCGAATAAATAGATAAATAATAAATCCCGCTTTTGTTGGAAGAATCCTGCTTTTTTGCCAAATTTTTTTTAAATTCCCGCTTTTCACCAGACGAATATATGGCAACGTTGACCACTATATGTACAGTGGTCAGCGTTGCGATATGTTCTATTTTCGTAGAACGCCCTTTAGGAAGCTATAAAATATTTTAAGTACAGATTATTTTAAGCACACAATTATTTTAAAAATATATGAAGTATGCGTTGAATAAAATACAAATGAACTAACATTTTTAATTATCATTTTCTTTGGTATCTATATATACATCTAATAGAAAAAATATAAATATTCATTTGATTATTGCAGTTTCAATACATTCTAAAGCATTGTTTTGTTTACTCAGCATTCTCTTCGCGGACATCTGCGGCTTCACATCCCTATCAGACCAGTGCACTGCCGAGGAGCTTGTACGCCTCCTTAATGAACTCTTCGCGAGGTAAGTTACAGTTCGGTCGGCGAGTCGTGGCCGCTATGAAGTTGGCTGGTTAAGAAAATCAGACTTCAGGGCAGCCACAACTCGTCGATTATTATATTATTTTATATTTTTTACAGTTTTTTACAGTTAATGATGAAAGAAGTGTATTAAGGTGGTTTATGCTATATGAATATATGGGTTGTTTATACTCGTATATTGTGTACCTATTGATTACATTGCACAATATTCAATTAAATATAATTTTTTTTTTTATTTAATTTGATTTTTTCAATATAATTTTATGTAGTAATAATTTTATATAATAGTGATTTTGTTATTATTTTTTTTTGTCTTTCAATACTACTTGAAGATTAGGCCTAAAACATTTAATTAATAGAGAATATATTTATACGAATTTAGCCACTTGTAGTAACGGCGTCATTTGTCTAACAATATAATATTATATAGCAATATATTTATACAATAAAAAAACATTTAATTTACGAAATCTAAGTACTATGTCAGGACAATTTTTTTTTCTTAGATGCTTAGGTAAAATCTGTTTTAGAACTGTTTGATCTCACATTTAAAAAAAATAATGAGAGTAAAAACAAAGCACTTCAGACAGTCATTAAAATTTCAAAGAACTTGTATAAATTGTTTAGATAATTACTTGCCGTTTCAGAAATGTCTTTATGTGAATAATATTAGAAACCTATGTGATTAAAAAAATATTTTTTATTTGTTGCATGGAGTTTTGTGTGGCAGAGCTCAACGCTGCTCTTTGTTTCACCACAGCAAAGAAATGAAAACAATTCATTGCACCTAGTTGGTATCGAACCCACAACCACGGCGATAACTGCCAAACGCTATCCTCCTCCAGAATTCGGCGGAAAGTGAGAAGCGGGATGTCATGTCTGCTACATGAGGTATATGGCGTGAAGCTGAAAACAAAAATATAATCTTAAAACATACCTGGCCATTACTCAGAGGCATTTCTCATTTTCACGAATGGTTGAACAATTTTTGACAGCAGAGTATTCAGCTGTCACAAAGTGATACCTAGTGTGTTACTGGAACGTTTATCGTTCGGTCAAAACTTAAAAATTCGTTACTATTCCTATATTTTTAACCCCTGGCTGAAAATCGACTCTTTATTCGTTGATGCTTAGTTGAACACCAGACAGACAGAAGAACTTACTTTTTGTAAATATAGGAAAAACTCCTTTCAAGTGATGTCTACTTATTTATTGTCCATTAGGATAAATGTCAAGAGCGAGTTGTGAAATAAGAAAGTACGGTCAAAGAAGTAGAAGTAGAAATAGAAGTGCTTAATTACGTTTACGTTATCAAATATTAATTGTTGTATAAAGCAATTATGTAATACTCATGGTTTTTTATTTATTTATTTAAATACATAATACATAACTCAGGGGCACAAGCGGGTGGTTGTGGGTTTGATTCCCACTCGAGGAAATGAAATATTTAATATTTTCATTTTCCTCGCTCTGGTAACGAGGCAAAGTGCAGTGTTGAGTTTCGGCGAAAAATGCGGAACGGAAGTTGCGGTAATGAGAATGGATTGGTTAAGACTAGGTTCTTGGGTTCCTTCAGTCTACCCTGCTATGTGCAGAAGATAGCGTGAAGCTAAAAAATATTGCAAAAAAAAAACGGGGCGTAATGGAATAGTTTTGTTGTCAAGAGAAATGTTGTCAAGAATGGATAAATTTAAAGATTTGTCACTAACAAATCTTTCTTTTTCTCCATTCTACGCTATTAACATTATACATAAACGATTGATATGACAAACTGCTTTTGTTGGCCACCGATTATTAGGTTAACGGTTGGAAAACTTTTTAACAATGTTAAAGTTTTGTTTGGAAACTATTAACACAACCAATTAAAGACTAATTACGATGAGGTAAGGAAGTTTGTGATCAATAATCAAAATTTAATATTTATTACGTTCTCAATATTTCTCCCCGTTTGTCGCGTATAAAAGAGAATATTTTATATATAATTTTAAGTTTATATACTTAAACATTGAAAGGAACTATAATAAGACACACTTAACAAAGAAAAACACAGGAACAAACAATAAATAATTTCAACAAAAAAAAACCGACTTCTTCAATTTCAACCGAATCTCGTATTCAGAACCTAACCAACCATTCCTCAAACTACCCTAGAAATGTATCCTTTCCAATAAAAAAAAAAGAATCATCGAAATCATTTGGGGTGATATTGAGTTATTCGTCCAATTATCGCGCACATATTTAATGCAAACTTAACACTTATGTGATTTTCCCATAGATACTATTGTCAGAAATGGACCAAACTAAAATAGACCATACGAGAAGCTCTAGCTTTCAAATAACAAAAAAATAATCACTAAAACCGGTTCACCCAGTCAAAAGTTCTGAGGTAACAAACGTAAAAAAAATAAAGTCGAATTGATAACCTCCTTCTTGTACAGAAATCGCTTAACAAGGTGCAGACGATCAAAGTCTGTAGTGTACAACAAACCATAAATATATAAATAAATAAAAAGAATTTGAGGCCAGTCGTGGCGCAGCGACACAAAGTGTGACTGTAAAACCGACTGGTTGTGTTCTTCGCTCTGGTGTCGAGGCAAAGAGTGGCATTCTGCCTCTCAACACGCCATGCCTCTAGAATTCGGCAGAAGGTGGAGAACGGAGTGTCTTAACATTAGGTTCCCTCTGCCTACCCTGCTGTGTGCGGGATACAGCGTGAAGCTGATAAACAAAAACATATCAGATTCAAAGTTATATTCATCATCAAATGATCATTTCTATTCGCATCCACCTTAAAAGTTTTAAATCGCAACATCACAAATGTTATTGGATTTTATATCAAAGTGACGCGGCGGTAAAATCATTTGTTAAACGAACGCAACAAAGAAGGTCTTTTATAACGGCAAAGAAGCAACGAGCACCACGAAAAGTTATAACGCTTTGAGGGCAAAGCCGAAAGTAATTCGACGGAGCTTTGTGGTCTCTTTTAATAACAAAATATAAAATAGACTGTTAATAATAATAACAGAAAGACTCAACTTCTTTTTGTTTGAAAAAAAAAGAATGTGGATCATTTCGTTTAAACGAAGGTATTTTTTTTTATTATTGACATTGGAATCGGGTGGGGTATGTTGCATTTTTTTTTTGTGTTGTATCGATTTTTTTTCTATATGATTACTATAAAGCTGATTAGTTTGTTGGGTTGGACGAGCTGATCTCAAAAATTAGTGGTTCTAACTTGATTATGTATTTGAAGGTCCTTTTATGAGGTACGGAAATTTTTGAAATTGGAATTGTGTGTGGGTGACATGTTGCAATTTTTGTGATGTATGTATTTCTATACTATTATACTATTATATACTTTATCACTAGGTTCCCAGGTCACCTCAGTCTACTTTATTCTATATGCGGGATACAGCGTGAAGCTAAAAAATTATGCTAAATAGAAAGATTACCACAGGTTATATTTTTTAAAAAATACCTATACCATATATAATAATAAAAGGTAGCAAATTTAAAAAGATTCTATTAATTTTATTAAACATTTATATGATTTCATCAAACATCAAAGGTAAAGCAATAAAAATGTGAGTGTCAGTAACAAACTCGTGCCGCATAGCTTTAATATTCCACCATTCTTTATTGCACTCATAATGGTGCGTGCCTCAGATTCCATTCGCGATTAACAACTTCTAACAGAGATATAAAAAAATTAGCTTCACGCTGTATCCCGCATATTGCTGAGTATGCAGAGGGAATGAAGTGTTAAGACACTCGATTGCCCACATTCTGCTGAATTCTTCGAGGCGCATTGCGTACTGAGTGGCGGAACTCAACACTGATTTTCACACGCTTGTGCCACAGCGCCACAACAGCCTTATACAAACAACAGAGGGAAATCGGAGGAAAAATCGTAATAACCATTTTTTGAATACACAAATAATAAGAGGTTGGTGTGATGATGAAACGGATATCTTTATCGAATTACTTAGAGTATAACATTTTATTACGCGCGCCCACGTAGGCGGTTACATTTCTCCGATGAATATTTTATCCTTTCTAATATATTTTGAGCCACATCGTATTCGTAGAGTGGCACTTTCGACTATTGTGAAAAATTGAGACCTATTGCCGCGCGCCTTCTTCTTCTGTATCGGCTCTTATACTATTTATTTTATTTTATTTTTTTTGCGTTTATCTCACACTTAGAAGGGTAGGCGAGAGGGGGCATAGGAGTCTAGTGTTAAGACACTTTGTTCCCATTCTGGTAGCCAAATTCTGGCGTTGCGTGTTTAGTATCGGAATTCAACGCCATGCCGAGGTAAACCTCGTTGCCAAAACGAGTAAATGAAAATATTAAATAAATATGTAATTAAGTAAATTTATAATAAATATATATAAGGAAATATTAATAAAATATTTAAATATTTCATTTCCTCGACTGGTAATCGAACTGACAACCTGTCGCGTTTACATTAGCACGCTTCTGCCCTTGCGCCACGACTCACCTCTATCATTTATTATAAACCTGATAAAAATATCAATTAGTTTTATAAAGATCCCTGTGAACCATAATAATACATGATAGCTACTAAATATTTTATTCGAAAGTCTATTTCAATCACCTTACGTATTGCACCGTCCATTTTTCACTTAATTTATTTGGTTTAAACTCGTTACATTTCGTTATGACTGTAATAAACCGTAAACAAGGCGTAGCCAATTCGTAGCGTCCGCACGTTAAAGGTGTTGTAGGGCGTAGCACCCGCTGCTGTGCCCTTATATAAAATAGATATATATATCTTTTTGCAATTTTTTAACAGAAACAAATTTGTTAACTCGAAGAATATATTATTTTTTGTTTTGTAATAAAATATTTTTTATTTATTAATATAATATATTATTATTCTGAATGTGATGAAAGTGCAATCATAAATTATTTTAAACATAATCATTTTGATCTAATAATAGAGAACTTGCATAATAAAGAACTTAACATCCAATGCCTTCGGAATGCGGCGGTAAGTGGGCAACGGAAGTGTCTTAATGGGAACGGAGTGTCTGAACACTAGGTTTCTTGGTTCCCTCTGCCTACTCTGCTATGTGTGTGAAGTTAAAAACTAAAACATTCATTTCTACACCTGTTCATGTTCCTTGTTTCCGCTTCACGCTGTATCCCACACACAGCAGGATAAGCAGAGGGAATCTAGTGTTAAGACATTCCGTTCACAATTTTTCACCGAATCCCGGAGGCATTGCATGTTGAGTGGCGGAACTCAACGACGCGCTTTGCCTCTAAAGTATAAATTTAATTAAATATTTCATTTCCTAGAGTGGTGACCGAACTCACACACTTATGCCCCTGCGCCACGAATGGCCCCAAGTTCCTGTCTGTAATAACTTCAATAGCGATACCTCAATATAATATTTTCAATACAATAAACAACTTTACATATTAGATTCGACCGCCTGGCAGCGGAGCACCACTGCCTCCGCATCAAGCTCCTCGGGGACTGCTACTACTGCGTGTCGGGACTGCCGGAGGCCCGCGACGACCACGCCAAGTGCTGCGTGGAGATGGGACTTGACATGATCGATGCTATTGCGTGAGTGATTATTCTTATTTTTTATACTTTAAGAAAAAAAAATGTGTTTTTTTTAAAAGAAAGGTGTTATTAGTTATTAACCTTTAGTTTCTTTAAGTACTTGCAACTCCAAGAAATTAAATAATGTTCAACATTCGTAAAAATATCCATATTGAAATATTTATACTTTAAAAAATACTTTGTGAGGTTGAGGTATTTATTATAAATAATAAAACTTTTTTAGCAGTCTACTTTTTATGTATACTTTACTTTTTAATTACTAGTAATATAAAGTAAAAAAACTATACAAAATGTATTATTTTTTAAGCTACTTTAGTTTATTTCATATTTTAGTAATTGAAAATATATTAGATTATGGGATGGACGAAAAAACTGAATAAAAGTATCCTAATTAACTTTGACGCATCGAGTTAGAGAGAGACAAATGACTGTCTATGGTCTATGTCGAATTTAGTAGATTCAGAATTGTTTACAAAATAATTCTGTTAAAATTTATGCTTAGAAACGTTACCTAACTCGATAAAAATATGAAAAATAACCATAGTAATACATAATTGATTTTCTCCTGTTTTAAGTAATAACAGAAGTCTTGTCTAGACCATTATTATATTGAGAGTGCAATATAATAAATAAACGAATAAAAAGTCCAATTAACAATTAACTTACATATTATTTAAGGTAATTTAGAAAAATCTTGACAGCACGTTGAAATAAGATTTGAATTATTAAGTATAATATAGTTTAATTATATACAAATTCATACATTTAAAACATATATAATATGGTCCCGCTTTGAACATCGTGGCACAGTGGCACAAGCGTATGACTTTATGGTCTACGGTTGAGAGTACAATTCTCATTTGTGGATAGAATTCTTTTATATTTTCATTTCCTCGCTCCATTAACGAGGCAAAGTTTCGCTACTCAAAGCTTAATGTCTCGAAAATTCATTTTTTATAGCCTTGTCCGCGAGGTGATGGCCGTCAACGTCAACATGCGCGTCGGTATCCACACTGGCCGCGTGCACTGCGTGGTCCTCGGCCTGCGGAAGTGGCAGTTCGATGTGTGGTCAAACGACGTCACCCTTGCCAACTACATGGAGAGCGGCGGTGTGGCTGGGTACGGATTTTTTTTTTTAATATATAATGATAATAAATATTAAGAAAAAAATATATTTCATAATTTAAGAAGAATATTTTATATCAAATCAAAATATGTATCATTTAATTAGGTAATTTTCGATAAAAATTGCGGTAGTCAAAGTTCAACAGGAAGTTACGAGCCCCCTAGCTCAAAAGGTAAATTCTGTTGGTGTGGGGAGGCAAAAAGCAAATTAGTTTTATAATATTATACTGTGTCTTCTATTGTTTTATAAATAATTATAAATGTTTTAGGGACAAGTAATATATTGAAAAATTTAATAGCATATAGTATAAAAATTTCATTAATTATAATATGATTGTATATACTAATATATTTACATTATAATAAGCAACTTAATCATTAACATCACTCGCACTCATCGGCTGAGAAATAAAAGAATATTTATAATATGTTTTGAATATATAAAATGATGATGGTAAAAGTTGAAAACATAATAATTTTCTTCTATTGTTGTTTACACATATCTATTTATTTAATTATTAAGACGCGTGCACATCACGAAGGAGACCCTACGATGCCTAGGCGACGACTACAAGGTGGAGCCCGGCTATGGAGGCCAGCGGAATGCCTACCTAAAGGACCACAACATTGAGACTTACCTGATCGTACCCGATGACACAAGCCGTGTGGTAAGTAAAAAATATACATATAATTATAGTAATTACTTATACAAAATCTTGTACAGTGGACTTTAGAAATCAATATAGTAATATATTTTTAAAAATATAATTCAAAAATATAATATTACAACTTTGCACTCTATTTCTTAAAAATTTTTAAATGGTCGAATATCGTATAGTGAAATTTTACAAAACCACTACCATCATATCTGAAGAAGAATATTGATAGTAAAAAAGTCTGTCCCATAAAAAATCCTTTGTTCTATATGTATGTACATATATGCATATGAACCTACGTACGATCGTATGACTTCGTTAGAAAGAGAACGCCGAACAATAACTGGCACGAATGGCACACCGACGCATCACAGATCTGCCAGGCCACTGGATAACGGTATTAGCAAGTAATACCATTTCCAGCTTTTCCACTGCTGGAGGCAAAATTTTTTTTCTTTCAGCTTTTGCACTAGGTCGTTCTGGGAGTATTTTCGATGTAGGTAGTACCTGCGAGTACTACGTCAATCCTATACGAACAAAAAACGTGAAATAATCACTCACATGGCTGAATAATAATAGAGAAAAGTAATTGATTTTTTTACAAGCTTTCAGGATTAAATGTATCTATTGTTTTATTTTGCGTGTATAAAATTGAGTTAGTCAAAAATAGAAATGCACACATTATATAGAATTTAATCTAGCGGTGCTTGGCCTTAAAATGTAATCTAAATCAAAATGAATCAGCCTTACGCTATATCACGCACATGGAGTGTTGAGACACTCACTCACACTGTTTTCCACTCTCCGCCGAATTTTTCGAAGCATTGCGTGTTGAGTGGCTGAACTCAACGCCTGGCTCAACGTCTTGATGCCAGAGCGAAGAAATGAAAATATTAATAAATAAAATGTAATCTAGATATACGTATATAAAGGCATTGTTTTTAAATTATTGATAACATTTGAAACATCCAATTTCCTTACATACTATCAATTAATTTTTAATTTTCAAATATAGTGTAAAAGAGAATGTAAATATTTCTTTATTTCAAAGGACAAGAAGCCACAGCACTCGTTCGCGCTCAACGGCAACATCTCGAAGGAGATGCGCGTAATGGGGCACGGCTCGCAGCACGGCAAGCACTCATCAAAGTGAGTAAACTTATTTACTCTTAACGTCACTTCACGATTTTAAATGTAAATTATATTATTTGTAAGTATAAGGTACTACTGTGTAGTGCATCTTAAATTGTGAAAAATGTTGGAAGAGATCTTTTTACGTTTTCAAAATAGTTTCAACGGTGTAGATTTTTTTGAATAAAATTATGATAGCTTATAAAAATTTTGTTATTTAAATGTATGATATGATAGATTTAATTTTTCTTTTGAAGTCGAAAGTCGAAAGTTCGAAATACAAAAAAAAAATATAAAACTACTCGTGCATTGAAAAAATACTTTATTTTTTTTAAATAAGTTTAAATATCATAAAAATATCTTAATTAGCACGATTATCTTTTTGAAGATAATTTATTGTCAAATGTATAACCTTATTCACCAATAGTTATGAAAAATACATAAAGGCCAGTATTGAGGCCGGTCGTGGCGCTCAACCTGCAGTGCCTCCAGATTTCAGTGGAAAGTGGGGAATGGAAAGTCCTAAGCTAGGTTCCTTCTGCCTATTATGCTGTGTGCGGGACATAGCGTGAGGTGAGGAAGAGAAAAAAAGAATGCATAAAACCGTGTAAAACCTGCAGAGAACTTTCCAGATGATGCAGTGCTCATTGCAGCATATGCTTATTAGAAACGAAAGATACAGAAGGAATATCGAAAAGTTTATATGTCTTACTTTAAGGATAAAATGTGAGAATAAAAAAAATATATAAGTAAACAACTAGGTATATTTCAAAGTTTCGACAACACAATCTAGTTTTTTTTGCACTGATTTCATAATAAAAACATAGTTCATCGTAAGCGAAGCTAAATCCTACTTCAAATAAAATATAAAATACAATAATCACCATCCCTATTTTCTGTAAAATGGCGCTATGAAGAAATTTGTAAACGTAGTTATTATTTTAATCTCACTCGTTGTCGTTTCGAGCGCTATAATGAGCTCAACTACTGTTAATTTTACTGTTTATTTAACTTAACGACAAATTTTACCAAAATTTTATAGTATATATACAAAGTGTTTTTGTCAGCACAACTTTAAATGAAACCACAGTTTTAACTACTCTATATAAGCTTAATACAATTAATTATATTTTTTTTCCCCGAAAATGGAAAAGTGATTTTTTCAAACAAAATAAATAATAAAATTATCGTTGTAATAAAACGCCATTGGTCAAGAACGATACACACATAAACCTGTCAAAAGGAAACCGCCGCATACGCCTCATTCCGAAATCGAGTCGTAGGTATTGACAGCAAAGTTCATAATTGTTTAAGCTTTAATAATATTTTTGTGGTAGTGTGTGTTTACGTTATTGGTATCTATGCGTAACTGCATCACACGAAATACAGGTATGGATAAACATCGTGAATTGAAAAAAAAAATCACACGTCTAAACTGTTGAGGTATCTTGATTAATTTCTTTAGGTATGGGTTTAAAATATTTTACCCTATATACTGTTCACCTAAAAGGAGTGCTGATGCATCCATGTATAAACTTTATCACTATAAACGGAAACGGAAAAAGTAAATATTTTACATTTACACTTTATACTTTTAGTGATAAAAGTGTAAAGTGTAAATGTCAAATATTTACTTTATTTGTTCTTTAGCTTCACGCTGCATTCCGCATTTAGGCTGAGGGAGCTTAGTGTTAAGACACTCCGTTTCCAACTTCCGCCCATTTTATGAGACATTGCGTATTCAGTGATGGAACTCAATGTCGCGCTTTATCGCGTTGTCATGACCAGAAAGAGGAAAATTAATATAACTTTTTTCCCCGAGCAAATCGAACCCACTCTCGTCGCGTTGCGACATGGTGCCACGACGGCCTCGTTTAATAATATTATATAATAAAAATATAGGTACCGTGTTACGTAACGTTTCTTTCAATTTAAAAAGACAGTTAAAACTTATTTTATTGCCTCTCCTTCGTTAATTTCATTTTCTAATTATTATAGAGCAATTCGTTGTGGTTGATAAGCTACGTTGCGTCCTCATTATTTTATACGGCTAAAAGATCTAGTAGTCTAATGTCATGCCTTATGATTATGCTATATATAAATTCAATGTAAATCAGTTTATATAGTTTTAAAAAAAAAATTAAAAAATATATATGGTGTAAAATAAAATATAAATAAATATGTTGTAAAATAATAATGAAGTGTCGTTTGAGTTATTAATGAGTCTTACTGTTGTATTATAAAGAGCAGCGTCGTAGCTACGATTTGTTCACGTGACAAGCGTGTCACGTGAACAAATCTCTCGTCGAACAAAAGTAGTATAGTAGTAGTCACGTGTAACTAAGCGAGTTACATTTTTTTTTTCATTTTTTAGCGATGAATATATTTTATGTAATAGTATTTATTACCTATACTGATGATTGTGAGTTATATTGTACAATGCGAGTAGTTAGTATTGTACAATATTGTGAGTTATTTATTGATGTGTATTTGTTTTACTACATAAACAGATTCTAATTGGAACTATTTTATATTTAAATTGTAGCATATATAATTTAATGGACTTTATCCTGTCGTACTTTCTGCTAAGCTTAATAATAAATAGCTGATTTGGTGAAAAATCATATATATTTTTTTATTGGTTACATAAAATACCAATATTTGTGCCTATTATTTTTCAAAGAGACATATTTTCATAAAAATCTAGATAATATACCTTTCGGAACTCAAATAGCCGTACAAAATATTAGATATATTTAAAAATATATAAATGCTTACGTACAACTGTGTTTTACTTTAAATTGAAATTTAATAAATAATTAATTGAACGCAGTGTTATTTCACGTGAAGAGTAACGATCACACATCTTCTAGACGACGTTAAAATTATAGATTAACTCGGTGATGTGGAATATATCAGAGAATTAGTGCAACATCGTAATCAGGGACCATAAAATTAACTAAGTTTATGCTCAACGCGCACTTTACTATCGACGCTCAGGGATTCGACTTTTCGTTTTATCGACACCGTCGCTGTGGCTCTGTGAAAAAATTGCCAACCTTACAGTTACAGCAATTCGAAACGTGAACGAAAAAGTATTTATATTTCAAATATTTTTAGTTTCGAAATTTAATTCTACTCTATTAAGCAGAATAAAATGTGCTGCTGCTTCTATAAAATATTTAATCTTAGTCTTAGTAGTTTAGGCCAGTCGTGGCGCCAGGGCGCAAAGTGTGAGGAAATGAAATATTTATTTAATTTTTTATCTTCATTTCTTCGCTCTGATGTCGAGGCAAAGCGCGCCGTTGAGTTCCACCACTCATCTCGCATTGCTTCCGAAATTCGGCGGAAAGTGGGGAACGACATGTCTTAACCCTAGGTTCCCTCTACCTATATATATATTATATTTATATATTTACCTTCTTTGTAATAAAACTTTAAAATGTACCGAATTTCTTCGTCACATACGTTCATTTTGCTTGCTTGAAAAACAAATGAAAACTGGCGGGAACTAGTTTTTTTTTTATTGCACCTGCAGAATGTCACATTTAATGGTATTAAAACTAGCCAGTTACATTCAGTACAGCCAAAGAGGTTTGATTACTAAAAATACATTCAAAATACGAAAATACTTTTGTCCTGACCTATTATATCCATTACAGTAAATAAGTATAATTGGCAATTAACATATACGAGCACAGCTCGCGAGGTTGATGCTGAGATTTCTATTTGTGTGACTGTCACTAAATGTAGAAATAGAAAGAAACCTTTTAAAAATATAAATTAGAAATCAATAAAAATGTTCAAATATAAACATTAATTTTCCAAAACCGGACATTGCATCCTGATAGTATTGATGCCGTTTAATAAAGAATCGTTCCAATTTATCATCAAAAACAGCGTTGTGTCGACGAGTTTCTTTTTTCTTTTTATTGCTTGTTTCTTTGTGACATACATATTTCCATACTTCTATTGGACACAAATAATAAATTATTGTGAATGAAATAGACACTACTAGCGGTACAAGAGGACCTATACTTCTTGTTATCAAAAAGTTGTAAGTATAAACCGTTTTAGGCCAACTTTCTCGTGAAAATATTATTAAATGTTATAAGCACAATGTAAATTGTAACTTTACCCAAAATATATAATGTAGAGTCAGCAAAATTAAAAAGAAATCTTTTGCCAGAGCCTCTCAAGTCAAGTCAAATAATTTTATTTAAAATAAGAAGTTACATGCTTCATTTTTTGAACGTCAAATAATTTACCACCAGTTCACTAAAATTAATGCCTCAGACCTGAGAAGAACCGGCGCAAGAAACTCAGCGGGACTTATTTTTTTAAAATCAAACTCAAACTTTGTAGTTCAGCAATTTATACCTGAATTGCTAGCAAAATATTTGGACAACATTTTTATTTAAATATAAATGTAATAAAGTAAAAAAATATTTATAATAAAGACTTAGAAATACAACAAATAATTACAAAAATTAAGATTAGTAATAGTTCTATAGGCACCGTAGTGCCTCCGTTTTATGTACGTGTTCTCTTCACCCGACTGTTTTTTGTTGATATAAGTTTAAAGACGCCAGGTTGCCCACATGGTGAATTAAAATATACCTATCGTTGAGTAAACTCTCCACGTATTGTTTCTATTGGGTGAAAAGGGGAGAAAAGTGTTACAACATTTTCTACATTGAAAGTACTTCTAAGACTACTACTAACACTTAGTCATGTGCCTTCGAGACCCGTGGTCGTAAATGGCGCTACACTTGAGGTGGTGCAAGAATATGTATACCTTGGCCAAACCATCCAACTCGGACGGCATAATTTCAAGAAGGAAGTGCAAAGAAGAATACGCCTTGGTTGGGCGGCATTTGGTAAGCTTCGTCACATTTTTGCATCGTCTGTCCCACAGTGCCTAAAGACAAAAGTTTTCAATCAGTGCGTCCTACCTTTCATGACCTACGGAGCTGAAACGTGGACACTCATCGTAGGGCTGGTCCACCAGTTCAAGGTCGCTCAGCGTGCGATGGTCAGAGTTTCTCTGGCAGATAGAATCCGACATGAAGCGATTCGCCAGAGGACCACTGATATTGCACGAAGAATCAGCACGCTCAAATGGAACTGGGCCGGCCATGTCTCCAGACGTAACGACGGTCGATGGAGCCGATACGTGCTAGACTGGAGACCGCGCTTAGGCAAGTGTAGTGTAGGACGCCCTGCAGCACGATGGACAGACGATTTAAAGAAGGTGGCTGGAAACGGATGGATGCGAGAAGCCCAAGACCGGGATGGTTGGCGCTCGATGAGGGAGGCCTACGTTCAGCGTCAATAATGCGTCGAGAAATTATTATTACTTAAATTTTGAAATAGCAAAAACTAAAATTAACGTTGTGACGGAGCGATTTTCACTCGGGGGAATGAATTGCTTTTGTTCGCTCTGGTAAGAAAACAAAGTACGCAAATACGCAATATCTCATAAATACAGACTTGGGACTTAACACTAGGTGCCCTCAGCCTAACTCTGGATACAGAGGATACAGCGTGGAGCCAAAAAAACCTTAACTTGAATATCGCTTAGCAATTACTGTAATTGCTATAATTAGACCAGAAGCCAGCAATGGCGCGGGGACACAAGCATGTGACTGTGAATGCGACAGGTTGTGGGTGGGATTTGATTCCCACTCGAGGAAATTAAATATTTAATATTTTCATCTCTTTGATCATTTCATCATTCTCTTTTGAGTTCCGCCAAAGCGGAAAGTGGAGAGCGGAGTATTTGCTGAAAAACTAATGTTAATGTAGAATTTAACTTTTTGAATACATCAAATATAATTTTTAAACGCACATACACAGCTTGTAGCTGAATAAGAAGATGAAACTGCATTGCGGTTCACTTTTCATGTAAATCAATATTAAGTTCCAAATTACGTAATCATTTTATTTTTTTAACATTGCGTTTGTGGCGGATCTCAACACCGCTGTTTGCTTGTTATCAGAGCGAGGAGATATTTTTTTTTCTCTCGAGTGAGAATCGGTCGCATATCCGTTGCGTATACAATCAGAGGTGTACCGCTGCGCCACGACTGCCTAAAAAAAATATTTATGAATGTATGTGTTATAAATACCCGATTTTGACAACTTTAAGGTTAGAAACGTGTTTTGTTCATTTTACACGTTACTTTTGTATGCACAACGAAAAATGCATTGTATAAAAACAGCCAGTTAAATCTTCTGTACTTGACACGTGAGAGTCCATTGTTCGGGAAACTAACTCGAGGCCAAGCTTTATAACTCACAATTTATAAATTTTAAAGTTAAAATATTTCGGTGGCAATAAAACCTAATGCATTTTCTTCACTTTCAAATAAAGTCTGCACTTTGAGGCCACCATTTTCTCCGTAATTGCGTAAAAGAGAGAACAAGTTTGTTTGTTAAATTGTTCTTTCAAATTTTCTCAAGAATAAAAGATTCTGCAGCCCGAAGATTAAAGTATGGATACTGGTTTAAAAAGTAATTAGTTTTTCTGGTCTAAGTTTTAGTGAAATAAAAAAATTTAAGTAGTCTTAAAATAATTTTTCCTAAAATTTTCATCAGTTTCGTAAAAGTAATCAATATTGTAAAAATTATTGTTTTATTATAATTATATTGCTATAATTGTTGTTCATTAAATTAAAAGTACCTTATTTTTTAAATAACTATTTAACGTGCGGCTTCGCCCGCGTAATAAATATAAAGGAAAGTGTGTAGGACACTTGAAACAATCTGCACGCAGGAGGTACTATAGCCTTTTATAGCCTTCCTCGATGCTACAAGAAAAGAATTTTACAAAACGAAGCTGTAGTTCCTGAGTAAGAGTGTTGAATGTAACAAACACTTCAGTTTTATAATATTATTGAGTTGAGGATGCGCTTGTAATATGTATAGTTACTTCTATTGAAATATATATTCTATTATTGTGAAAATCTATAAAGTCAAAAAAAACACTTTCACGCTGTACCCCGCACTAAGCAGAGTAGGCAGCGGGAACGTAGTGTTAAGACAATGCGATTCCTATTTTCCGCTAAATTCTGAATTCCTTGCGCTTGAGCCGGAACTCAACGCCGCACTTTGACTCGACCCTATAGCGAAGAAATGAAAATATACATTTAAATAAATATTTAATTTATAAAAGTCATTAAACAGTTATTTACCAAACGCATTATTTTTCCACTAGGATCGGAGTCGACGCCAGCAATGACAATAAGAAGCCAGAGGACGAGGTGAATGAGTATCTGATGAAGGCGATTGATGCTCGCTCCATCGACCGCCTGCGAGCGGAGCACTGCCGCCCCTTCACGCTCACCTTCCGCGATAAGAAGTTGGAGCGCAAGGTACTGTTACGTATATATTTTTTTAAATCGTAATCTATTTAGAGTGTTCGTGATGCAGAGGCACAAGCGTGTGACGGTTTGTAGGTTCGATTTCCATTCGGGGGAACGAAATTATTAGAAAATATTTTCATTTACTCTTTGTCGTGACGAGGCACAGCCTGACGTTGAATTCCGAAAATAAATACTTAATGCCTGATGAAATTGGCAGAAAGTGGGGAACGGAAGTGATTTAATGGAGAACAGAGTGTCTGAACACTATGTTCCCAGATTTGATCTGCCCCGTTGTATACTTATTTTTTTAGCATCACTCTGGTTAAACAAATTGAATCTAGTGTTACGATACCCGTTTTTCTACTTTTTCGAAGAATTTTCGACACATTACGTTTTAAAGGGCGAAACTCAATGGGTGTGTAGCGTGGAGTTCCACCGGTCAATACACTTTTGACATCTGCCTACCTACTGCAGTAGGAATATAAAAAAATCTTAAATAAAATAGTAAACCTATTTTATTGTGCCTTTAAACTTAGGATCTGTAAATAAAATAGGCTTACATTTAGCAAAAAAATCTTACTTACTTAGTTTACAAGCTATACATACATTTATATACCTACAAGATACTCACTTTCGTGTAAATTATCCCAAATTTCTTTTTTCCTAAAGTTGTTTAAAGAAAATGTAACTGAATACATACATAGTAAAAATATATATATTTTTTAGAATTAAAGCGAAACTTTAAAGCGAAGCCAAAGTAAGGCGTACCGATTTTTTTAGTTCTTAACTTCAAATAGCCGACATTACTGGCGCGTTGCCAGTGCACCAAATGGGCAAAATTAATACCCATCTTTTACGTGTTTAAACCAACCACAAAATAAATTGGTCTACTTTAATTGTAGTTATTTTTGACTACCGTTATTTCTTTTTAAGAATATCGCGACGCCACCCGACTGGTTGTGGGTTCGATCCTCACTCGGGGGAATGAATGATATATTTATTAATATTATCATTTCTTCACTCTGGTACAAAGCCTGGCGTAGAGTGTCGACAATCAAAAACGCAATTAGTATAATCTATAACGCAAAGAAAATAGTATTTTTTTAATATTTTCTATTCTATTATAAGATTTTTCTATTTATTCGCTCTGGTATCGAGGTAAAGCGCGGCAATGAGTTGAATTTGAGTTCGCCAACTCGCAATGCCTCCAGAATTCGGAGGAGAATGGAGAACGGAGTGCCTTAACATTACGTTATCCTCTTTCCCTGCTGCCCTCTGCCTATCCTGCTATGCGCGGGATACGGCGTGAAGCTATAGTTTGTTTACGGGCAAAGCTATTATTAAATTTTTTGTTTTACTTTTTTAGTCGTACATATGTATATTATATAGTATCACAACCATTCGAAAAGCATTTGTGGAATTTCAATATAAAGTCACAAAGTCACCATATCAATATCACACGTATACAACAACACGTCACCCGGCACGAGCTCAATCAGGGGTACCCTCAAACGAGTTTCCACACGAATGAACCACAAATTTATAGATGCGTAAAGCGAACGCTGTCCCGACACGAGGTGCCGTCGCCCGCAGTCCGCTAATTGCCTGCATAGGGATAATTGATGGCAATACTCGTTGCTTGCACTGTATATATACATATATATACATATATATATATACATATATATATATATATATATATATATATATATATATATATATATATATATATATATATATATATATATATATATATATATATATATATATATATATATATATA
>DWMY01000577.1:0-22608 GCA_018249775.1 Heliconius hecalesia formosus | reverse complement strand
GCCGCCGTCGCGCCCCTTGTTTGCTCGCTGAAAATTAATTTTGGATATTTACTGATCACTCATTTCGTGACTACAAGTGATTCATGATTATTGAACGTCGTTCTGGTCAATAAACCATCCTAATAGTTTGAATAATTAGGAACACAAACAGTTTGTTTTTTTTAATTGTATTTTACTAATTCAAGAATAATTTGTTAAAAATATGTATAAGGTTCATATGGATTTAATTTAAATAGTCGTGGCGCAGCGGCACAAAATGTGACTGTAAAACCGACTGGTTGTGGGTTCGATCTCCACTTGAGGAGATGAAATATTTACTTAGATTTATATTTCCATTTCTTCGCTCTGGTGTCGAGGCAAAGCGCGGCGTTGAGTCCTGCCACTCAACACGCAACGCCTCCAGAATTCGGCAGAAAGTGGGGAACGGAGTGTCTTAACACTAGGTTCCCTCTGCCTACCTTGCAGTGTGCGGGATACAGCGTGAAGCTGATAAAAAAAATAATGATATATAGTTATCCGATTGTGTCGGCATTGTGGTAATGTCAGCACGACGTAGTAACAATAACATTATAGTGATAGAAAAGTTTAATATTCATGTTTCGCTTTCTTATGCAATTATGCATTGTAGATTTAGTATAGAAAGACAGTATTATTAAGCAAAATAATACGTAGAGTCTAAGATGTGTGTATAAAACGTGATAAACAAAATTTTAAAAATATTTTACAACTTACTCAATGATATCATTGAGTTGTTTTATTTTCTATTTATACACAGGCATTTTCCGTTTTGTCACGTTACTATAAACAAATGCCATACTGATATTTAATTTCAATATAAAATGAAACTAAACGATCAGTAAAATTAATTATCGCTGTGACGGTTAGCGCCATGAACACGCAAGAGTCAATTTTACAGCCGACCTCACCCTGAAAGTGCATTGGGGTTCTTTAGAAAGTGATGTACATACAGTACGGAACCTTCCACTCGTAAAAACGATAGGTTAGTGAGTTACACGGAACGATGTAAATAAAGGCGCGAGTAGGTGTGAGTACGAAGCGGCGACGCTCGGCGTAGCGCGAGGGTCGCCCTTGCGGCCGCGCGACGCTCCTTGCTATTTTCGGCCTTACATTCCTCACGGCTGTTTTTCAATCTAACGAGAAACGCATAGCACGCATGCCGCTTGCGCTTTGTTTCTGAATACGTTGACCGACTCTGATTCCTGTGTTATCATATGATAGTGAATCTTATTCGGTTGTACTCAATGAGTGATTCCTCAATGTAACCAATGTGTCACCATGTGTAGTTTTACCCGAATAGTGTCTGATTATATTACTTAGTGAAGTGCTTCCGAAATAAAGTACCAAAAATAAGATGGGTCCCATGCGGTTACCAACAACGCCTGAGGAAGAGGAACCTCCTCCGGAAAGTTTAAGTGACTTTAAAACCCCTGTTATCGATTCACCAAAATGCGAAATGTAAGCTAATTGCTGAAGTAATGATAAATCTAATAGGATTTCGATGTCAATTCTTAATTTTTGTAATGATCTTATTAATATAATATTCTTATTTATATTTATAGATATTCTTAGGTATATTATTGATATTCTTAAGTAAAACCTTCGGAGGTTAATTCACTTTTTATACATATTTTAACTAGTTTTATTAACATAAAGCTTTTGATATTATTATATATATATTTTTTGTTATTAAAAAACTATGCATGACGAGAAGCGAATTCTACGACTAACCTATTCTAACCTGCCTGATTCCTTACATTATATCTTCTTTATTTCTATTGAAGTATTATTCGTCAGAACTATTTCTATCGACTGTAGCCGCAGTGCTAGTGTCCTGTCCGTGACGTCTCATTGCGTACGTTATCTGCTCGTCACAGTCGTCATAGCTGCTATAATAACTATAAAAACAACTACTACTAATACTTATAAAAACAAATCAGCCTCACGCTGTATCCCACGCACTTTAGAGTAGTCAGAGGGAACCTAGTGCTAATGTTTTAGCACTCGGTGTCCAACTTTCCGTCGATATCTGTAAGCATTGTGTGCTGAGTGGCGGAACTCAACGCCACACTTTGCCTCGACACCAGAACGAAGAAATGGAAATATAAATTTAAATAAATATTTCATTTCACACTTTGTATCCCTACGCCACGATTGGCCTCTTATATTAAATAGACTTATATTTTCGATAATAGTAATTTCTCAAAAGAAATAAAAGGTCAATGTCGGCGTATGCGCTGTTATTGTATACACTAAGATCTTTTTATTCTAAAATGAGTCAGACTAAAAGTGCTTGGCGATTATTAGAAAATGATTTCGTTCTATAAAATGTTCATTCAAATTTATAAATGTACACATGTTTATTTGGAATTATGACAAGTACTTATAATATATAGAGGATATTTATAATATTTCGGTCTAATCCAACTGTTTACAATTCTGACTAACAAGTAACAGAATACATCTATGATGTCTGATGGTGCAGTTCATTCAAGTTTTTGAGTCTCTTAAATTATTTAAAATGAAACGTGGTTTAATTTTAAATATAAAAGGTATATAGCAATATTTTTTCATATATTCTGCTTTTTTCGACACTTCATGCTGAGCTGTCAACAAAATGCCAATATATTAGTTCTCAATATTTGATAAATGTACAAATTCGATTAATTATTATCGTCATATTTCTTTCTTTAATATTTCTGTCGAGACCACTCGTGGCGTAGGGGCACAACTTGTGACTGTAAAACCGACTGGTTGTAGGTTCGATCCCCACTCGAGGAGATGAAATATTTACTTAAATTTATATTTCCATTTCTTCGCTCTGGTGGTCGAGGTAAAGCGCGGCGTTGAGTTCTTCCACTCAACACGCAATGCCTCCAGAATAGGGCAGAAAGTGAGGAACGGAGTGTCTTAACAATAGGTTCCCTCTGCCTACCCTGCTGTGTGCGGGATACAGCGTGAAGCTGATTTATTTGTCATATTTCGTGTGATGTGTATTTTAATTAAGAACATTAGAAAATATATTTTCTTTTAAAGAATTACATTCATTCAAAATATGATATAATGTGATTGTACATATTGTAGTTCTTTTCGGTCAGTTTTTTAATAACTAGTCAATAACAGTTCAATTCTTTAATCGCTTCACCAGTGTCACGTTGTATGGATAAGCTTTTTGATACTTTTCGGTCATACTTACTGAATGTAAAATTTTTTTTGGCAACTAACTGTCAATTTTGACATATAGAAGTTGACAAAGTACACAGAAGACTGAGATCTCAGGGCCCCCAGACCTACGTAATTTTAGCAAAGCTAAAACTTTGAGGATTAACAGTGAAATATGTAGTTAAGACTGTATGCGACTTACTAACTTGAAAGTGTTGAAGCGCTTCAACCGGCAGTGCGTCTGTCTGTAAACAAAACGAGTGTGGGTTCAATTCCTACTTCGGTGTAAAAAGACAAAAAGCGTCGAGTTCCGCCAACACACAATGTCTCAGAAGTTTTGCTTAAAATGAGGGACGAAGTATCTTAATATCAAGTTGCCTTTGCTTACTTTGTATGTAATTAATTATTTCATATTTATTATAGTCATAACGAGACCGGTCGTGGCGCAGGGGCACGAAGTGTGACTGTAAACGTGACTGGCTGTGGGTTCGATCCCTACTCGAGGAAATAAAATATTTATTTAAATTTTTATTTCCATTTTTTCGCTCTGGTGTCAAGACAAAGCGAACTGTTGTTCCGTCATTCAATACGAAATGCCTCTAGAATTCGGCGGAAAGTAAGGAACGGAGTCTCTGTACACTAGGTTCCCTCTGCTTACTCTGCTGTGTGCGGGACACAACATGAAGTGTGATTTATTTAGGTTAATTGATTAATTAAGTATAACAATAATAACATATTAACAATAAGATAAGATGTCATGCATCTTATCGGAAATGTTTATTAGAATTTTAAATAATAGGAGGATATCTTATGAATTACGCTAATACAGTTTTCTACACATTCTGTCAACGGTTAATGTAGAAATATATTTTTAAGGTATATACATTTTTTAATGTAATTTTATTAAAAAATAAATAAATTAGAAACAATGACATGGAAGAATAATGTAAATCAATTTGTTATTTGCGTTATTAAATGATATCTATTTCGGTTTCAATCACAATTTCAGTCACAAGTGGTTGTACGTAATCTGCCAAGCGTGATTAATGTATTGGAATTTACGAAAACCTTTTAGACTACAGTTTGTTGTGACTTATTGCTTTTGCTTTCTTATTTAATTGAGTTGAAAAGTTAACTTATTTTAGTTGAATTGCTATTTAGACATTGATTGACATGGCTTTAATTGCATATCGATGACTGGAAGCACGCAAGAATGAAAAGTTCTCTTTTCGTACGTATATTATAATACTCTTTCATTTCTGCATATATAAACTTTAAATCAAAGGTCGATATTATATGATTTATATAAGAGTATCATTCCACACTTAGGAAATAAATATAGTTTTTTAGAAAACGTATAAAATAAGACTGCTTCCCAGAGCTTCAAATCCTATAAAGTTTTCTAAAATATTGTTTGTAGGTATAATATATTATTATTTTATATAATATATTGTTATTGAGATAAATTATTATTATTAAATATAATATTTGAAGTAAAAAAAGTCTTAACGTCGTAATTTATTAGAAAGAATTAATAATTATAATTATAGAATATGCTGCAAAAATAATACGAGGATTTAATCGAAATTTTTTTCTTAAATACTTACTTACTAAGGATTACAAAAATGTTAAATCCAATTTAATCTGAAATATATGAATTGTTGCGTCGTCTCAGGGTACTGGGGCCGACTGCAGTGTTACAGCTTGCGGAACGAGAAGAGCCACCACCGGTGAACGCTCGACCACTTTACTCGCTGGCCATGCGAGGGGCAGTTATATGTTTCTCAGGATTCAGAAAAAAAGATGAACTCGTATGTATACTTATACACTTTTATGTAAATGATGCAATCTTCTCAGTACTTTCACTCTTCCATCGTTTGCATATTAAATCATTCTTCTACACACTGGTTCCCAACCAGTGATCCGCGGACCACTAGTGGTCCGCAGAAGCCTAAATATGGTCCGCGAACGATTTTATTTTTATGACTGGGGAGGCGAAGTTTCTGTTTGATTATCACAGTTAATTTTTAGTATACCTACATGCATAGTGGTCCCTGCTACCAAGTATGATATAAAAGTGGTCCTTGATCAAGAAAGGTTTCGGAACCCCTGATCTAGACGATATTTTTTTTTGACCTAGACGTACCTGATAACTTTGATCCACTACATGGGTGGGTCGATCCGTAAAGACATGTCGAGCAAAGTGACGCACCTGATAGCGGCGGCGGCGACGGGGGACAAATATCGGTACGCGTCCGCCTTCGGCCTGCCGGTGCTCGCCAGGTCCTGGGTCGAGGCGACTTGGGAACGGCGAGACGACTCACTGTGCCTCGCCACCGACGACGCCATGATTGTAAGTGTGGCCTATGTCCACCAAATTAAATATATTTGCATAGAAAAGCATACACTTTTTTCTAGAGATCTCAAAAGAGATAATAGTAAAAAAATAATAATTTTACATATCAAATTTAGCTCTTATTTCAAGGCGATGGTTGCAGCGATAAGTGCAACGAATTCACTTATCCTAGTATATCGTGATAGACGCACTATTTAAAATGATTAGATATCTATTATTGAATTACAGGCCTAATAAATTTTCAGGGAAACTATCCACATGCCTATAAATAAGCGTATTTTAAATAATTATGTTACAGAAAGAACACAAATTAAAAGTGTTTACTGGAGCACGAGTGTGCTTCGTAGGGTTCCCCGAGGATGAGACGCAGCACATGGCGGATGTGCTCGCGAGCAACGGCGGCGCCACCTGTCCCCTCGACGACTCCGACTGCACTCATGTTGTAAGTTGTACTCCATTAAATATGTCGATTATTTTATTTTATTTGCAGTTAAAATTATTAAATTTAATGGATCATTAAAATAATAAGAAAAAATATGTTTTATTACGATACAAGATAAAACATTTTCTTTTTTAGAAACTTAAACGAACGACAATATAATTTAGTAATAGAGACAATTACGAACGAAGCCACCAATACACAGATGAATAGCAACTTATAAACTTTAATCACAGAGCGTTTACCTCTGAATACTTAACATGCCGACTTATTTATATCCTATATGGCACATTAGTCACTAATTTTAGATCAATGAATACAGCATGCATGTAGTATCCTTGGGAACACAAGTCACCATTAGTTTAGTTACATTGTAGACATTACAAATTATGGGTAGTGGTAGTTACTTCTTATTTATTATTTTATTTTTGCTTTTCACGAGCCGACTGCTTAGTGAGACATTCAATGTCAGTTTTTATTTGTTTAGGAATTCACGCGCAAACAAAAGCCTAGACTCGGCAACATTTGGTATTGTCACATATTTTACACGAGTAAGATATTTATAAACGATTATGTAAATTCGAGGTTACAACACATTCTGCAGTTTCGTAGCTGTTTTTTTTTAATATTGTAATTTATTTACGTTTTCGCTTAACTCATTTGTACCAATGGGGCAAAGTGCTAGTAGTACCACACGTAGCCACTTCCCTTCAGCACGCCGCGAAGTCAACCCATTGTCTATTTCATTAGTTTCACTGTATGTAGCAACACAATGGCTTATCTCATTGCACATTGAATTCCATTCGAAATCTATCCTTATTCAAAGCTTATTTACATTGACAGATATTTCACTAAGACAACATTAGTCTACCATGTACTGTTTGTTTACATTTGTCATCTCGCAGTAACGATTTTAACTATTTTTCATTTGCTTTGTATATATATCGCAACCTTGAACATGCTTTGATAGATGGTTGTAGGGAATTGCGCACATTTTAATTTTTACCCCATTACCTTACTTTTGACATTGTTTTGAAAATAGGAAAAAGGTTGTTATTAAAATATAAATAATAATATCTTACGGAAATCTCATATGGAACATCCGCTTCTATGTAATCTAACTTTTTCTATCACGACAGAAATAAAACAATTGTGCATGTTTGTATTTGGAATGGCTTCATTACATCATTGCGTGGTGTGTTTCACACATGTTTCAGGTAATGGCCAATGGGGAGACTTTCGGTCGTTCGCTTATCCTTTCACCACACCTGACCCCCGACACCTCCTCGAAGCCCTCCCGTTCCACTCCCAATCGATCCCAGACCACTCCAAAGAGCTCCCTGTACCGGAGGCTGTCGGCACGCCTCACGGGCCGCCGCGCTAGTCCCAACAAAACGAACCAAACACACGAAGACAAACGAGACGAAACAGATGAACGTTTACGAATTGCGAGAGACAGTATTACGAATAGAGTAACTAATGATAAGGATAAATCTCAATCTGAAGATATCAGTATTATTAATGTAGATAAGTCATTTATTGATGACTTCAGTCCTGATGTTCACGATAATAATAGTACACAGGTTGAAATGCGGAAAAATAAAAGTAGCGATAAGGAAAACAAGTATTTATCTCAAATAATTTATGGCGGCTCCAGAATGAATGGAAAGGAAAAGAGAGAAGTGTTTAGAAATAAATCTATAAACGTTTTTAATATCGTCGATTGCTTAACAGAGGCGGGATCTCTGCATTCTTCGCTTACGAAAAGTTTATGTGATTTAGATTCCAAAGATGAAACCGGCTTTTCATTACCCGTGTCTTCAAAGAATAAAGAATTACAACATTCGAACACCACTATTTCGTCTGGTAAAAAAAGAAGTCGAAATTCTACAGATTCTAACTTTCAAATAAGCGCTATTGATAGTAATAATTTATCACCTGATAAATCGGAAGATGTCAATTGGAAATCAATAAAGAGATTGAAAATCAAAGATTCATTTAAATTCAAAACTAAACCGACTATATTTAAACGAAGCAAGAAAGAGTCTGTATCTAAAACATCAGGTGACATAACAGTCGAGGCCGTAAGTCCCGATAGTGTTAAGCCTACGGACCCGGCTGGAGAATTTGTTGCGTCTACTTCCTCCCCTATTAGGGAATTTGATAATGATAACATATCAATTTCGTCTATGAACATTAGTAAACAATCTGGATTTTTTGATATTTCTTTTGCTTCAATACGAAGTTCTAAAACAGTAAAATCGGCCTCCAAATTACGAAGGAGTGTGAAGTCCTTCACAGCGTCCTTTAGAAGCGAGAGAAAAAAGAAATATGAAAAGAGAGCGGAACGCAATACTGTCGAAGTGAACCCTTGTCATTTACCGCCAGAACTGAAAAATGTTTCTACGCCAAAGAGAGATTTGGATGACATTCATTTCGACATATCACCGGTGCAAGTGGACACGGTGGATAGCACCGACATGAGGACGCCGGTCAGGGACGAGCCCGACGCGGACGAGCTGGACGACTCGGCGGTGTTCAAGACGCCCCAGAGCGTGTGGCTCCGCGCGCACCGCCACACCATCTGCGGCGCCGCCCCCCGCCCGTCCCGCGCCCCCTCCCCGTGCGCCCCCGCCCCCTCGCCGCGCCGCGCCCCGCCGCGCGCCTCGCCGCCCCCCACGCCGCCCCCCACCCGCGACGCGCGCGCCTTGTCGCAATGCCATGGACTATCGCTACCGGTACTAACACCATTTAATTACACTACTAAATATTAGGTTAAGCTTGTCATGCCATAGACTTTTAGAGATTTCATTGTTGAGAAATCGACACCTTTGCGAGAAATATATTATATATTTGCATTCTCGACAACTCTTCGCTGTTATGCTTGCATGTTACTTCGAATGTGTAGGTGCTTATAGAGCGTGCACACGGAGGTAGGAATCAGGATATTTGTTGCCATAAGTTTATAAAATTCAAAAGAATAAGTAAAATGTAGTAAATAGTAGACTCATTTGTAAAGAAATTATGCTTATTTCTTAATTCTGTCTTATGAAGGTTGTGGACGAGCACAATACAATGGTAGCACCGGAGTGCTCACCGCGCGTTCACGTCGTTAAAGCGGAGTGGTTCTGGGCGTCAGTGCAGAATGAAGAGGCGCAAGATGAAAGGGATTATCTTTTTAAAGATGTAAGTTATAGCACATAATATTACTAGGTATAAAATGATATATAATTACATGTATTAACATTCAATACATAATGAGGCCAGTCGTGGCTCAGGGGCACAAAGACTGACGGTACAACCGACTGGTTGTGGGTTCGATCCCCACTCGAGGAGATGAAATAATTATTTAAATTTATATTTCCATTTTCTTCGCTCTGGTGTCAAGGCAAAGCGCGGCATTGAATTCTGCCACTCAACATGCAATGCCTCCAGAATTCGGCAAAAAGTGGGGAACGGAGTGCCTTAACTCTAAGTTCTCAGTAGGGTACGGTGTGCGGGAGACAGAGTGACGCTGAACATTGAATTTAAAAATAAACCGGTATAAGTGGGTAAATAAAAATAGTTTGTATTGTATCGTTTTATAGTATAGTTTTTATTAAACAGCAAGTATTATAAACACTGTTGGTTGTTCCCTTCAGTACCTAGAGGAGCTCTCGCGGCGATCGTCGGTGGGCACGCCGTGTGCAGCGGGTGAGCAGGACAGCGCTGCGAGCGCTGTGGGCGCAACTGGTGCGGCGGCGGGCGGCACGCCGGCAGCGCTGCAGCGGCTGCGCAAGCGCAAGCTGCGCGGCGGCGACGCGGCGCTGCACAAGCGGCGCTCGTCCGTGGGCGACGCCGTGCTGCTGAGCCTGTCCGGCAATCTGCTGGACTGCACGCCCTCGCCCGACGGCAAGCAGCTATTAGAAGGTACATACCTTCTGCACATGGAATTTATTCCATACACTTGATATTAATTGATAATATTATGGATTGTATTCTACTACAGAGTCCGAAGTACCTGACAATGTGGTGCGAAAATTGATGTCACCGCGACAGCAAGTGTTTATGGAGTTGCTCCAAACAGAGTCAAATTACGTGGGAATACTGCACACAATTGTAAATGTAAGTTATCAGTTATGGTTCATTTGTATTTTTTTTTGTATAATAAATATATATTTTTTATTATTTATAATGTATGTTTTAACAGATGTTCAAACAACCCTTGGAAGAAATGGCTGAAGAAGATAGTAATAATGGAAAAAATCAAGCACTTCTCAATAATACGGAGCTCAAAATAATATTCGGCAATTTACCGCCGATTTATGAATTACACCAGTGAGTAAAGATCAAACTTTTTTCTGTCTAGTATATACTCGTACCAGGCGTGGATAATTTGATTGCCATTTCGACTAACATAACTTCCATAGGTTGGATAATACCTAAATCGATGTTTATTTTACTGCACTAGCCAAGCTTGAGTGTTGTTCAATAACTCACTTACTGTACTGAAGAATACTAAGGACATACTTAATATAAAAAAGGCAGCAAAGCGCTCCAATGACCTATTCGCAGTTGGTACGTTTATAAGTATATACAATTGACATCTGCCTCCAGGCGCATGTTAGAGGAGCTTCGCTACGCGCAGGCGCACTGGAGCGAGGAGGTGAGCATCGGCCGCCTCGTGCTGCGCTACACGCCCGACATGGTGAAGGCGTACCCGCCGTTTGTCAACTTCTTCGAGAACACTAAGGAGATGCTGCAACAATGTGACCGTGAGAACCCAAGGTTATTGATAACACCATTGTTTACTTTTTTTTATCTTACATTTTCCCCATTTAGCCATAAGCGGTTAGAACTTTATGATGTACCTTAACGTTTGGATGGTGGACCCCAATGCTTAGCAACCTGGGAAATACAAATTTCGTAAATGTTAACGTTTTTCCAAGTGGATACCAAACCTATAACCTCAGCAAGTACAGTGAAACACTACAATTACTCAATGATGGCGCGAATTATAGCAATTCTATAGCTTATTTCAGAAAAGGTTAAGAAAAATTGCTCATTTTGTATTGTGGTATGTTTGTTTCAGATTTCATGCATTCCTGAAAATCTGTCAAACCAAACCAGAATGTGGTCGGCAAAGCTTACAGGAGTTATTAATAAGACCAGTGCAACGACTACCTAGTATAAGCTTATTGTTAGATGGTAAGTTTCTAGAATCATCTTTTTGGCACTTTTAATTTAATAGTGTGGCACACACACAGATAAGGTTTTGTGTTCAATATGTGATATATTGTTATTGTGATTTATATAATGTTTTATATTTTCGAGACTTCTTTCGATTGTGCTCGTCACGGTTATGGGCTAGATACCCACTGAGAGGAATGAATTATTTTTATTTTCTCGCTTTATTAACAGGTTAAAGCGCGACGGTGAGTCCCGTCACTCAACACTCAATGTCTCAAAATTTGGGTGGAATATGGTAAACGGAGTGTCGAAACACTAGGTCTTCTCTGTGTACCCTCTTATATGCGGGATATAGCGACAAGCTAATTGATAAACTTTCTACAGATATCTTAAAACACACACACAAGAGCAACCCGGACCACGCGGCGTTGGTGTCGGCGCTGGCGGGCCTCCGCGAGGTCATGTCACACATTAACGAGGATAAACGCAAAACGGAGGGACAGTTGCAGATGTTCGACATTTATAATGATATTGATCAATGTCCGGTAAGTAATATATTGTTCTTGTACAGCGTAACAGTTGTTAACCGAACTGACTTATCTGAATACCTATGTGGGGGTGCACATATTTGAATAATCGAAGCTCTGTCGTATTTTTTATTGTTAGACTATTTATTATCGTTACCATTATAATTTATAATAGTAATTAGAGTACTGTACCCCAAAAATAAAAAACAAAACTTTTATAGGATCACTTTGTTGTCAGTCTGTCAAGACCATTTATCTCAATATCGTGTGGAGGTAACATAACAATCGTATCCGTAGTCCACGATCTTGATTAATATTTATATGCGAGTAATGTCTGAATATTAATTGATTAATAGATAAGTTTCTAAGTATATCTGTCATTTGTATACAAATGTTATTACAATCCATAGGCTCATCTAGTATCATCACATCGATCGTTTGTGTCTCGTTGTGAGGTGGTGGAGCTGTCGAAGGAATTATCGGGGCGCGGCGACCATCTTGTCTTGTTTCTATTTACTGATACAATGGAAGTGTGCAAAAAAAGATCTAAGGTAGTTAAATTATTATTTAAAAAAATATATATAAGAATTGTTCTTTCTATACTATTGTATATAATTGATCTTTTTTTATCTCGGACATAACAAGGTAAGCAGAGGAAACCAGGGAACCTAGTGTTAAGACACTCCATTTCCCATTAATACATTTTCGTTCTTTGCTTTCCGCCGAATTCTTAAGAGAATCCCTGTTGAGTGGCGTATTATAACTAATATTAATTGTGTAATTTAATTATGCTGATTAGCTTTAGCGTTACTTGCGCTATCATTTGACTAAAACTTGCTTACAGATGTAAATTTTATATTATTATTTAAGAATTTTTGAATGTTCCTTAGGCTTTCAATAGTAAAAGCCCAACGAACGGCACAGGCACGATGCGGATAGGCTCGAGTAAACCCTACCGGCACATCTCTCTCATGCCGCTCAGCACAGTAAAACGCGTGGTCGATATACGGGAGGCGGAAGGTATGCTTGATTTATTATTATTTTTATTACGACATACAAATCATATATTTTTATAGCGTCACGCTGTATTTGAAATATAGTTGGTAGAAGAAACCTAGAGTTAAGAGTTTCCCGCTTTCCGCCCGCTCATTGGGAACACCGGTGGTTTTTACTTTATCCGCTTTAATTGTGAGTTCGATATCCATTATTTTCATTTTCCTGGTCTGGTAAGATTACAAAGCAGCAGCTTCCTATGATACATCTGTATTTCTGAAGAGGGGGAAAAATGGGGAACTAAGTGTTACAAAGTGGGTATACTAAAGTATACACAAGTAGGGACATCCTATTGGGGTGTATTAACGCAATGTAAATTATATATATATATAACAAGTGAAATGGTCATCAATATAATAATGTAAGTTATCTCACTTTTAGATTGTCACAACGTCTTCGCACTGATGTGCCGCAGCAACCAGGAACTGAAGGAGAAGCTGTATTCGTTCATGATCACGGACGAGGCGGTCGACAAGGCGGTGTTCTTGCGCCAGCTGTGCCGCCAGATGGCCAACACTGTGTGCAAGGCCGACGCTGTATGATATACTTTGTTTATAAGTATTATAATGCAATAGTTTTGGGCTCGATTCCCATTTACGGGATCAATCATTGTCATTGTCATTTGCCCACTCTTCCTCGCAAGACACGTGGCGTGGAGTTTTGCTACTCAACACTCAATGTACCCCGAATTGCAATTCGGACAGAAAGCGGAAAATAGCCATTATCTTTGTCTATTCTACTACATTGGAATAATAGCGTGAAGTTGAAGAATAAAAAATTAAATCTATTTTATAAAATTATAATGAAAAATACCTTTAAAATGTATTTTTTTGACTTTATCAATGTGTAAACAGGATAAGTTCTTGGCGTGTCTAGAGTCTCACCAGCTGGACATCGACACCAGCGACCTCGCACTAAGCACTCTTTCCAAAGTGTCCAAGTTTGCTGCTCGGACACGCCTTAAGGTACATTTATACTCGTATTCATTAAAACGGTGTATTTATTTATTGTATATAAATTAATAGTTCTTTTTGTTTTTTTTCTATAGTTCTTAATTTCACGCTCCATCCCGCATATAGCAGGATAGGCAGAGGGGAACCTTGTGTTGAACACTCCGTCTCCCATTTTCCGTTCTCTCACTTAGTCTTGCAACAGCGAGGAAATAACAACGATTGATTCCCTCTCGTTGGAAATGCGCACATTCACACACGACATACCTTATATAGTTATGATTCATCTTCTATTTATACAAGTAAATTTACTTTGTACAGCAAGTTGTTAAATCTAATAGCTATAGACTTTAGTGTATAGTTTTATAGATAGTTAAAGATAGACCTTTTATTCTCTCAGCATGATTTATATTTTAGAATAGTACCAAGCTTAGCTTATATTGAAAGTAACAAATGAGTTAACTTCTTAGGTAAGTGCTCGCTCGCAAACTATACCAGCGGTGCTGTCTGTCACTAAGGCATGAATATCAGTATCGTATCTTTCAACACAAATCCTAATTCATTATATGTAACATACATATGACTTACAGAACGTTTCACTGTAATATGATGCCATATTATGGTAAATTTACATATTATGCAAATTTTATAGTTATTTTATTTTGCTGTTATTATTGTTGGTGGATCGAGTGGAGCATGCAAGTGTTACGGATAGTTTAGTAAGGTACTTCATTTATTAAATGGATTTTTTTTTATAAAAATTTTATGAACATTTATTAAATAAAATTTGTTGTATGTATGATTAGATCTTTTCATGTTGTATAGTTAGAGTTTTTGAAGATAATTTTGATTTACTTCATGTTTTCCTTTCTTTGAAGTAAATAGTTAGGAACAACAGACATAAAGCAATGAGAACATATTGATATAATAACAAAAAACAAGAGTTATCGGGTAAAGAGTAGTTAGTAAGTACTGGGCGGCAGTGTAAAGCAGCAGGCGCGTTGTGTTGTAGCTGGAGTCGCTGGCGGGGCTGGGCGGCTGGCTGCGCGCCGACCCGGGCGCCGTCCTCCTTGACACATGGGTATTGCGCGCTCACTTACTCGCACAGGTCTGACCGCACCGCCACGCCCACCACCGCCACCACCCACACCACCACCTCCCCCATCACCCCATTGCCACTTGTAGGGTGTTGAGTGCCCTATATCAATCGGATGTTGACGCCTCTGTTCACAATTTCGATGGACAGTTGGATGCCGCCCTCGATTAAAGTTGGTGCCAATTTTAACAGACAAGAATAAGTTAAAAAATGAAATATTAGATGCTAATCTAATATTAGTTGTTAATCTTGATATTTTGGGAACATCCTATAGGCCGAGATCCCATTGCTTAAATCTGCAAGTATCTGTTTTTAATGAAACTTATATTTAAGAATGATACATGTAAGTAGGATAGATTAAGAATCCTGTCGCAATCACCTTTAATTAAATTTGTATTAATGCGTTTTTTGGAGAAAATTGCACTCATAAGTTTTTTTATATGAATCTCATATCCTTTGAAAGAAAATAACATAAGGTATTGGAAAACCAATGGTTGCCAGTTGTCAGTCTGCCGTAAGCCCAGGGTTGCCTGGTTTAAGCAGGTCACTTTTTGTTAATAATTTGCTCTCAGGTATTTTTTTAATGAATTTTATATCAAATTAAAGATTTTTTTTTAATACTATATAACACATGGATGCCTGGAAAATAACTGCCGCAAGCAGATGTTGCCGTCATTTGAAATATTTTATTCTAGTTCTGGTTGACTATGAGAATAGACGATGAAATGTGCAGATAGATAATGCTTCCAGGCAACCCTAATGTAATCTATTCTACTATCATGTATCGTTCTTAAATATAATATTCATAAAAAAAACCAGATACCTGCAGATTTAAGAAATGGGATCTTAGGCCATTAGATCAGCGGAACTGAGAGATAATGAAATTGTTTTCATTTGAAATGAATTCACACACTCATATGGGGCCGTTCAAGTATTACGTAAGCACTGTAGGGGGGCGGGGGGGTCTTGGGTTTGCTTATTTTTGATGACATGGGGGGTGGGGGGTCTAGCTAGTAATTACGTAAGCAGAAGTTATTTATTTTTTCATATATATTATGATTTATGGCTATATTTGGTAGACGTATATATGGTAGACGATATAACTATTAGTTTTATAATATAATATATAAGTTTATTATATCTATTTAGCGGGAATGGCACATGTGTCAAGAGTCTAAATTTCAAATTTTATAAAAATCTGTGGCGATTTAAAGATTTTTACATACCAACTTTCAACCCCTTATTTGCACCCTTAGGGGGTGAATTAAAATAAACCACGAAACACGTGTTCATTGAAATATTTTTAAGAGTCTGAATTTAGAATTTTATAAAAAAACTGATTTAATTTTTTTCCATATAAACTTTCAACCCTTATTTTATCCCTTTAGGGTTAAATTTTTTCAAATTTGACAGAATTCGAAAATATAGATCTGTAAAAATTTCAAGTTTCTACTATCAGCGGTTACGGCTGTGCGTGCGTCTTCCCTTAGCCAGTGGGAACGTGTCCTTTTATATATGTAGATACAAATAAAATATCAATAAAAAATAAATTAAAAAAATGTATATGCCAATGTTTACGTAAGCATTGGGGGAGGGGATAAGAGGATTGCTTATTTTTGATGACATACGGGAGGGGGGGGGTCAATAATTGCAAAAAAACTGCTTACGTAATACTTGAACGGCCCCTATGTGAGCGCTATTCAGTTTTTTTTCTTAGCGTACAAGGCTGGCTAAAACTCCCTACTAAGGTCGGTTGTCGACAACTGTGAATAGCTTCGAATAAAATGTTCGGCCATCAGAAAAAATCCGATTATAAATTTGGCCCGACACCCGACAAATGGAGGATGTTCGTCGCGAAATCTCTATTGTCGTGTGAATGGATGACTGTTGATTGTTTCGCCTCATCGCTTTCGTGTATCATGCGTTATGTTGGCTCTAATTTATCTTCGAAAATGCTTTGCAATGCATTGAGTAATGACGGATGCAAGTTATAATATCAAAGTATTTTATTAAAATAGTTTTTATGGTACTTTCAAATGTAATATTACATTACCATGCGGTATAAAATTTTTAAATTGTTTTATCATTCATTTTTGCATTTGTTAAGTATCTATAAAGCAAAATCCTTAGCGATATGTTTTATTAAAATCATTCTAAAGCATTTTGACGCGTATTATTGCTTTAATGATAATTAACCCAGCGTTCATATTAGCAAAGATATCATCTATTCGGGGAATATTTCAACTAATATCATCATTATAAAAATATACCATTCCTGGTCTATTGTGAAGCATGTACCATTTGTGATTAACAGTTTGTGAGCGTGCCATACCTCGGGTATTTGGGACATTTCTTACACATATGTTTGTGGCGTAGTTTTTCTTACAGGGTATTGGATTCGACTGTGATTTTTCACGTACTAATTGTGTCACTCATAAAATTCATTTGTTTAACTATATATTATTTCATTTATTGTAGATTTATGTTTATTATTTAAGTTATTATAATCTCAACATAAAATTACGTATTGTAATAATTTTTCGATACGCAAACAATATTATTTTATCGTGTCAATAATGTATATCTATTGATTTATTTATAAAAAATACATGTAAATGTAGGTGGGCCGCGCGCTCTCGTTCAACAAGACGCCGTCGAAGCTGAAGCGCGCGATGTCCTCCATGATATCCCCCTTCGGCTCCACCTCCAACCTCACGCCTGCCTCGCAGCTCGCGCAGATGAGGCTCGCGAGTTGCAACAATATTAATGTATGTACATCATTTAAAAAGTTTGATCATTTTTTCTGCCTTTATATTCGTTATAAATTACAGTTATAAGAATGGTTTGTGAAAATTTTGTATGGCTGAATGAAAGATTTTCTATGTTTATACTATTCTAATTTGAAATTATAACGAAATGATTGTAAGTACACATTGTATTTAGTACCACTACATTCCTCCTCGCAGGAGATGGGCACGAGCGCGGGCGGCGGCGGCGCGGGCGCGTCCGTGCTGGTGGCGCCGCTGTCGGTGCAGCCCACGCGCAAGGCGGCCGCCGCGCTGCGCCGCTTCTGACGACGCCCGCCGCGCGCCCACTGAACTAGGGACGAAGAAACTTCGCTCGCGAACACTTTGTGGCTTACTTACTGCGTCGAACTTTTACGACTATAAACCAAATCAAACTAAACTTATATGATTAGTCTCGGCCGCCGCGCCCGTCGCGCTGACTACGGCGGCCGGCCTATCTCCACTATTGGCGGCTCTCACGGTGTAGCTAGTTTTGGGATCTGTGTAATATCTTGAATAAATTTAATGAGATATTTAAAAACTTTTGTGTCACATAGTAATATTGATATTATCGAATAGTGTTGAGTAATATGTACATATTGTGATATTTTAATTTAATTGTGAATTAGATAATCGTAGGTTAGTGTAGTGTCCAGTCCGGTGGCCTACCGTGTCCGTCTCCCTTTGATTTTAAGCGTTCCTAATATTTGCCTTATCGCTTTTTATGAACGTTTATTAGATACTCATCGATGAACATGAATGGCGAGTGGCCTCGTCCTCGTGCGTGTATTTGTTTATTTGATAATATTGTATTTATTTCATAATTTTAAAAATTTTACCAAAAAGCTCAAACGCTGTGACACGCACCGACGTTCATATCATGTGTACGCAAATTAAACCACTGTACAAAGGTCTATATTTATAAATATTTTAATGATTGAAAAAATAAACGTTTATTTTCAATAATTAGCTTTTTAATTTTTCCTTAACACACAATACGATATCAGTGGCAGTAGCTTCACTTGTTGCGGCGCGGTGCCAGGAACCTGTACACGTTGCGGAGCGCGCGCAGAGCGGGCGCCGCCGCCACCGCCGCCAGCGCCGCGCTCGCGCCGTACACCAGCGCCGCCGGCATCTCCGCGCTCCACACCATTGTGAGCTTCAGTATTAGTGTCCCCTATATCAAAATATCGAAATTATATGATTCTGTACAAAGTTCTGCGTGATCGATCATACATTAAAAGCAATAAGTGTACTCTTTTCCTTTTCGTTTGTTATAATAAATTTGTTACATTACATGCTACCTACCCATTGAAATATTAAAAAAAAAAATTATGTATGAGATCAACAAAAGCTATGGATGTTTGAACATAAAAAATATGTAGTCGAATAGAAAACCTCCCGTTTTCCATTGGTAAAAATGTGCCAAATTTTAAATTGTACCAAAATCTCCTAAACTACTATGTATTTTACAATGCTATGTAAAATGCAGGTCAAACAAGAAAAAAGAGAGAATTATATATTTTTTTAACCCTTACAGATCCGAGTCTGTAGTGAGTATCATCATAGAACACGAAGTGTGATTCTGCTTACCAGCATTATAATAGGTATTATTTGCCATTGAGTTCCGATCCTCGACGAGCATGCATTTTCCTCGGTGGCAATGTTCATATCAGAAACAAAGTCGTGACTGCGATAGAAATAAAGCATTGCAAGTAATTCCAAGAGGCAAATAAATGGCGTTGACACTCCTGTCATTATTGTATCTATACTTTCTAGTAATGCTATTCCACCCTTCAAAATATTAGAATGTTTTAATAGATCGTGATTTTTTTTATTTATTTCAAAAATATATTATAAAACCCACCGTACTAGCAAAGAACATGCTCAGTCCCATACAAGTCAAAATAATGCCAGCCACTACGAATTGTTCTGCAAAACTGTACAAATATAGCATAAGAATTTAGCCGAAGAAATAATTAATAGTTAAACAACTTCTGTTACTTATCGTAATACTTAATTAACAATGTCAGCATTATGCTCTGCAGTGATGTATTTTTATTTTTTTTTGTAATTTACTCTTGAGGCTAGTGGCGCAAGGGCGCAAACGTGTCACTGTTAACGCGACTGGTTGTGGCTCGAATTCCACTCGAGGAAATTCAATATTTATTAAAATATTTTCATGTCTTTGCTCTGGTGTCGAAGCAAAGCGCGGCGTTTTGAGTTCCGTCACTCAATACGCAATGAGAACGGATTGTACTGCTGTGTTCGGGATACAGCGTGAAGCTAAAAAAATACTTTATATATTTTAAATTAAAATTCTCACTTACACTAATCGTATATTATACTCAAATATGGCGTGTAATGATGTTTTAATAAGTACATATGCCACAGTCGTATAAGAGAACATTAAGCCACCAAATATAAGCGCAGACCTGGGTACAAATACAATTTATAGAGACGAATAGTATGATTTTTTTTATTCAAAAAGTAGTACAATTTTGATCCGATGAAATACTAGCATAATTTTATAATTCTGAAGTAATATATCATCATTGTCAATATCTAAATCAAGCTGTATTTAAAAAATGAATATTAATTAAACTTATACAAGTAAAGATTTTTATTAAATCTCAGTTGAACTGGCGTTTAGTCAGATGATGAAAAATAAAATAAATTAGCTTCACGCTGTTTCCCGCACACAGCAGGGTAGGCAGAGGGAACCTAGTGCTAAGACACTCCGTTCCCCACTTTCTGTCGAATTTTGGAGGCATTGCGTGTTGAGTGGCAGAACTCAACGCCGCGCTTTGCCTCGATGCCAGAGCGAAGAAATGAATATATAAATTTAAGTAAATATTTCATCTTCTCGAGTGGGGATCGAACCCACAACCAGACGGTTTTACAGCACACTTTGTGCCCCTGCGCCACGACTGGCCTCGCTAATCAGATGATATTTAATAAAATTAGAATTTACTTACGCAAGATGGGAATAATCATTAATCAATGTACAACTTGAATACAAGGGAATTATCCATAAAGTACCTAAAATCAAACTATGACATAATATGTTTAATAGATACTAAATTATTCAGTATGAATAAACATTTTAAACATACTTTCACGCATAGTATAGACGGCTTTAGTATTCGGCTGAATAGAATCCACGACCGCACAAATCGCGGCGCCACTGGTGTTGAGCCCGGTTAGGAGGAGGAGTAGACCAGTGTGCCATATATTTTCGCCGTTGAGGTTTGGGTCTATGTGGCCCGACGCTTAAATATATTAATTCATTTATTAATTAATTCAGCTTCACTCTGTATCCCGCACACAGCAGGGTAGGCAGGGGAAACCTAGTGTTAAGACACTCCGTTCCCCTTTTCGGGAGGCATTGCGTGATGAGTGGCGGAACTCAACGCCGCGGTTTTACCTCGACTCCAGAGCGAAGAAATGAAAATATAAATGTAAATAAATATTTCACTTCCTCGAGTTGGGATCGAACCCACAACGCAGTCATGCTTTGTGCCATGGCGCCACGACAGGCCTCAATATACAGGATGGAAATGTTAGCACCACTTTAAATGAAACCACAGTTTTAACTACTCTATAAAAGCCTGATACAAATAAAAAAATATGTTTTTTCCCCATAAAAGAAAAGTTATTTTTTAAAATAAATAATAACATTTTTGTTGTAATATAAAACACCATTTGTCAAGAAAGACGCGCGCACACATAAACCTATCAAAAGGAAAAACGCCGCATACGCCTCATTCCGAAGTCGAGTCGTAGGTATTGGCGGCAATGTTCAAAGTTGCTTAGTAGTATTTTTGTAGTAGAATGTGTTTACGTTATTGATATCTACGCGTAACTGCGTCACACGAAATACAGGTATGGATAAACATCCTGAAATGAAAAAAATCCTACGTCTAAACTGTTGAGGTATCTTGATTAATTTCTTTAGGTATGGGTTTAAAATATTTTCCCCTATATGCTGTTGCCGTAAAATGAGCGCTGACATTTCCACCCTGTATATGGATAGTTAATTATATCTTAATGTTACCATAATGATTTAGTCCTTTCCCATGTATAATTTCAGTTCCCACACCAGCTGAGTGTATATAAAGGGCCACCTCTAAAGCATCAGCGAAAGCCTGTAATAGTTCATATAGTTTTTCTGTATGTTCATTCGTAAGTTATAGGCGAACAGCCTTAATTTTTATATATGTGATATTTTTTACATAAAAATTAATATATATACCGTAAGAACTTCTTTAGCTCCAATCCGATTGACATTATAAAACATTTTAGGCGCAGATATTAGATGTGCACTAGCGGTTAATAAAAGTATAATAGTCCAGATCCATGGAACAGCGGCCAGCCACGGATTAGTGTTATTCCAAACTAACTATAAAATTGTAATTTGTTCTTACATTAATTTATACTTGAAAAAGTTAAATAGTGTGATATATTCTTTACCCGGCCGTGAAGTAGACGTTCCATTATCAAGAATGCCCATAGAACACACCATGTAAAAATTATACACAACATCAAAGGTACGTTGAATTGACCGAAATTGTAGTTGTCTCGAAATAACACTACTTCCACGCTGAAATATTATAAATATTTGAACTTTTTCAATAAATACTTTATATCAAATTACATAAAATGTTGTCAATATTTCAATATTTATATTTATTACGAAATGTCCTTACTAAAAAAAGTTATATGGTGGTGTACTATACAGAATGGGATAACCCGTAGTGTATAGTTCATTACAAATTTCTATTTTTCCGTCGAAGCTTCTTCGTGATATATTTGAATTCGATCTAAAACAAATATGAAATATAAAAATCTATTTTTCTATATGTTTTATGTAGCCGTAGCTATCGTGGCGCAATTATAAGTAAGAAGTCGTAACACTTGTCTTAACATTAGAATACTGTTCCATTGTATGGAACCCTTTTTACCAAACTCACAAAAACAGACTGGAAAGAGTACAAAAAAAAATGCTACGAACCTTATGCTATAAGGATAATTTAAATTATAATTACAATA